>JAUEKU010147699.1:0-12213 GCA_032274805.1 Gypsophila paniculata
TTTAGTGGGTCGGATTGACCCGAGGAAGATTCTCTCCCCGGGTCGGGTGTCCCCCATGGACGCCAATGTGGGTCCCCCCGATCACCGGGTTGATGTGGGGCCCACAAAGGCGGGAGCTTTCGACGACGAAAGAGAAGAATGTGGGGGTGAGTATGATGTGAGGTTGAGTTTGAAGGGGAAGAATGTGGGTGGTGGTGCTGCTGAATGTGTGGTTTTGGAGATGAATTCTCGGGTTTTGAAGGAGAATAGCGTCGTTTTCGGGGAATTGATTGGTGATTATGACAAGGGTTTGAAGAAAAGAGGTGGGTTTTGGAGGATTGATGTGCCTGAGGTTGATGATTTGGGTGTTTTTAGGGATTCTATTCAGCTTATGTTTGATGATGATGTTGATGTTTTTAGGAAATTTATTCAATTCGGCCCGTTCCGTGTCATTGACATTCTTGAGGTATCTACATTCTTCAATTTCATCTCTTTAAGCCTTGTTTCATAGCTTGTGAAGTTGTGATTGTATCTATGTTTAATTATATGATTGTTGTAAATATATCGGGACGTATCGTGTGATTGATATACTTAAGGTATATACATTGTTCAATTTGATTTTTGTAAGGCTTGTTTCATAGCTTGTAAATATGAGTATGTTTGTTGCTGTTGTGGTTATGTTTATGTTTTGCTATGTGATTTGTTGATGATTTGAGGGGAAATTGGTTATAATCGGGGTGTACCGTGTGATTGATGTTGTTGAGGTATATACATTGATGGAAAGGCTAATGAGGGAAAATATCTACTTGGGGTTGCAGTTGACCAGTTGCTATATATTCCGGAAATGGTTACTAAATCAGCATCAAATATCCATAAAATATGCATATGTTATATGCTTCCAGAAATAGAAGTTTTTCTTTTGAGCAGGAAATGACGAAAAGTGTCATTTTCGGGAGAATGGAGAGTGTTTGAGGTTTGGAATTGTTAGACTAAGGACCTGTTCTCCTCATCTTATTATAAGAAAATTTCAGAAAAAATAAGAAAACTTCAGACGAAGAGAACAGGTCCTAACTAGGTTTATCGGTAATTGCCATATAGTGAACTTCTTTTGAAAACGACTATGCTGTGTCTCTGTAGGTATCAGCAAGCATCAAGTTCAACAGAGGCGTTCTATCTTGTATTAAGTATCTCGAGGCTGTTCCATGGACTGAGGAAGAAGAGGAGAAGCTGAAAAGACTCTTCACAAAGCTTAAGTTTGACAACACTACAAATAGTGAGATATTCTCGAGGCTGAATCTCAACGACAGTAATGCTCCACAACAAAATCTAGCGAGCCAGCTGGTTCGATCCATCACTGCTTGTAGTAATGCCAAAGCAAGAAACGAGCTGAAACCCATGGTCAAGGGTCTCCTATCGAATAGCTCCGTCTATGAGAAAGACTATCTCGACATTACCAAGGAGGATCTCTACTCTGTTTGTCACAGTTGTTTGTCGTCTCTAGTTACTTTGTTCCGCGAGGCCTCAGACACTTCCCCACATAAACCAGATAAAAAGCCGAGCCTCGATAAGCCCTTGATTGAATCCGTCTCGTGGCAGGTCGAAAATATCAACTGGTTGTTAGAAATCTTACTCGATCGTCATATGGCAGAAGATTTCGTCGATATGTGGGCCAGCCAGGAGGATCTACTTGATATGCATGAAAAAGCTTCTCCAATGGTAAGATATGAACTAAGCCGGGTCTCGTCCACTCTGTTCATTGCCATGGGAACGAGAAAACTGCAGTGCCCGGCTGAGTCCCGGTTTGGGCTTCTTCACTCTTGGTTCGGGCCCATGTTAGTGGACTTTGGATGGTTGAAGAGATGCCGGAAGGGGTTGAATGTTCCAGAATTGGAAGAAGCGATGGGCCAAGCCCTACTTACGCTTCCATTGAAGCAACAGTACACGTTATTCATGGAATGGTTTCGGTGTTTCTCTAAGCATGGCACCGAGTGTCCTAATCTGAGCAAAGCCTTCCAGATTTGGTGGCGTAGATCTTTCTTAAGAGGCTCCGAAACTCGTGCCATTGAGTCGAGGTAGCTGCTCTTGTGCCTTTTTTCTTTTAGTTTTGTATTCTGTGCCATTGTTGTAAGTTGTAACATTGCAATCCTGTAGGATGTAGATTGATTTGTGTAGAAATGTTAATGTTTCGAGATCCAAACCAAGGCATCTAGTTAATGTAGAAATGTTTCGAGATCCAAACCAAGGCATCTATTTTCCCTTGTATTTGCAGACCACCTCCAATCACTTGGGCCAAAATTTAACCCATTTTTTCTTGAATGGGGGGGATGCCATTTTCTCAATTCCTCTGTCTGAAGACGATTTAGCAGTACATAAAATGGTCATTATTGAACCCTTCCCTTCACCAACTGTATTTGCATGACACATCAAATTCATCAGCAGACATCTAATGCAAAAGCAATCATACAACAGAATTATGTTTTTCTAAGACTTGTGTTATCTACTCCTCATTTCTTAGCTTGTACCCACACACCGCTTACGACACACATCGCCCGATAACTACCAAGGAGAAAAAAAATGCTCCATCACCTACATTGTGAGCTCATCAACAAGTCGAACACAAATCCCGTTTCACAAATACATTCAGCATTCTATTAATGTACAACAATGTCATTTACTTCCATTACATCAAATTTCTGATGTTCCACAATACAGTATACAAATGGTGGACATCACACATACATGCTATATATATACCTATTACCCATCACTCTTCTTTAGAGGAAAGGTACATCATCTACAATATCAAACACCAAAAAGAAATTTTGAATCAATCTCCCATATACACAGCAAAATGCTTCTCAAAAATCACCACCAAAAAGACACATCTCGAGCAACTGAGGAAGTTGCCGGGTTACAGTAGAATGGCCTTTCTAAACTCATAGGCTCTCCGTCTTCTAACTACTCAAAGGACATAAAAGAGAGGGGGTCACAAAACCCTCTGTATCAATGTATCAAAGTCACTTGACATTTGCTGTTTTTCGCTTCGTGTACACGGACTGCCTTCCGTTCTTGACTACTGGCGGACTGGTGCCATTTAATAATCTCTTTGTTGGTGCCATGGGGATCAAACTCCTGATCAAGAAAATCGAGCATATCATTAGGTTGACTACAATGCGGATGTTATGTAGTTACAGTGAAATGTGAGAGGCGTGTCATGAAGGGTTTGTGTAGACATAAGAGCGGGAGGGCATGATGAAGGGGAGGTAGAAGGGAGGGATGGATGGAAAATGGGATCGTTCTATTTCGTATCCTTTCGGTTCCCTCCAACCCAACTTGCTATCCAAACAAGGAAAATTGTTCCCCTCCTTTTCCACCCTTCATTTTCATACGAACAAAGGGTAGGCGACATTGATGCATTCAAATTCACTAAAGAAAAAAGAACATCTATGTATTTAGTACTTTATTGTAAAAGAATGAGATGAAAGATAAGCCATAGATGAACTTACTTCTTTTCCGGGCTTCTGGATGGTTTTGCTTGAGGTTTCTTGATTTTGGACCCCAAACAATTAGGCATGCTAGCAACTCTCGGAAGATTAATCTGGAAATCTTGCTCAGATGAATCGCTTGTCGCTATATCGAGCTCATCAAGGCTATCAGGTGTTGCTGAATCAAACATACTAATCTGTACATCACCATCTCGGTTATCCTTATTGTTGGAAACCAAGCTGTTAAAAGGCACCTTAAGTGTATCATCAAGCCTGTGTCCCTGACGGTGATTTTCTGATGGGTTCCTATTTTCCTCGGCATATGTGTGTAAGGACCTGACTGAATCTAGTGAGTTTTGCTTCAAAATGACCTTCTCGACCCAATCACCCGATGACAGTGTCTTCTCCCCAGCCTTTATCACGCTACTAAGGGGCGGCCATTGAGCAGTATCTGCTAGGATATCATTGGGGTCTAAGCTTTTCCTACGCGGTTTGGGTGCGGCATTGCTTTTACCCTTCAAAAGTCAGATTTTGATCACAGATAATTAGGAAAAACCGCTGGTAGAAAACAAATAGCAGTGACTTAACAATTAATGCACCTGTTTCACTAAAACCAACCTTGGAGGAGTTGCTGCCATCCTTCACTGGACTCTTACGACCACTTGGAGTATCTTTAGATGGGCGAAAAGAAGGATGCATAGGCGAAGAAGCAGTAGATTTCACGCTCATGGTTTCGGGGGTGGTGGAAACAGAACGGGAAAGCTGCTCCACTTCTTCATCCTTTCTAGCCAAGGCTGACTTCAGAGCAGATATCTAGTTCAAGAAAGTGAATAGCCAAGTTGTCATTTACGGGAACCATTAAGGTATTGTTTGGATACCATGCTAGACCGGGAGGGGAGGATCAGTGAAAAATACCTGTTCTTTTAACTCTTTGACATCTGAAGGGCTGTCTTTGTTAGCCCGAGCAGCTCCGAGCTCCACTGTGGATACACGTTCAGCAAATTTGAGCGTGCTAATCGTCTCTCCAATGGCATCGGCCTCAGGGCTTATGTGAACGAACATCAATGTCTTAGCTTGTCCTCCTGATAGATTTACACACCGCAGAATTCATATTTGCCAGAGAGAATTATAACAGGAAATAGTCGAGGTAAATGGCCTAGAAAGTAATTAACTTACCAAGAGAATCTTGAAGCAATTGTGTCAATTTACTGTTCCTGTATGGAACATGAGCATTTTTCATAGATAGAGAAGCGATAACATCTCCAAGTGCTGCAAGAGACTTGTTAATGTGCTGCGCTTCCTTTAGTCGATCCCCTGTGACTTCAGACTTGTCAACCCTTTCACTTCCGGCCAAGTCAACTAGATGCATGCACCCACGTAGCATTGTGCCTGATGTTAGGTCTTTTCCTTGCACGTGAACTGTCATGCAACTGAAACCGTACACTTGACCAGTTTACAAAACAATGAAAAGAACCATGCTGCTGGCGGCATGTGTTAAACTTAGTCTAACATAATCGGAAAATTGAATTTTAATTGAGGTGATAACAAAGTTAATTTACCTGTGAGAACGACTACTGCGATCATTCATGGCAGTTGAGCTCACTGCACGATTTTTATGTCCGAGGTTCATCAAATTGATAACATCTTCTGTTGTTGAGACAGGCAACCT
The DNA here is from genome assembly GCA_032274805.1 of Gypsophila paniculata. Classification (NCBI taxonomy): domain Eukaryota; kingdom Viridiplantae; phylum Streptophyta; class Magnoliopsida; order Caryophyllales; family Caryophyllaceae; genus Gypsophila; species Gypsophila paniculata. The sequence goes on from JAUEKU010147699.1 coordinate 5,134, forward strand.
AGTGGCATCTGGTACATTAATTCCAGTCTGACTGCTGTTACGTATTTCTAATGTATGTAGGAGTTAAGGACACGAAGTGTTCAAATTTAGTAGAAATGTCTAATGAGTACTCGTTGAAGATTTGAATACTTGAAGAAATGTCGAAACATATTGCAGAAATAATTCAAAGGATATCTTTTGTTTGAGCCATCAGTAGCTAGGAGATCTCTAACTTGCTCATTATAAATCTCCATCATTTGAACCGAAACTTCATAATAAAATGTGGCTTTCCTTTCTTCTGTTAAATGAAACAAATCATTTAATGCCCTGTAGTTAACACCATACGTTTCTTCCGTGAGGTCATTGGGTCCAGTCTGAAAATTAACAGAAGGTTAGCACAGTTAACATTCCTGACTACTCGAACGTATGTATACTCAGTTAAGTCAATGGCGACATACCATGGTGAAAGTTTTCCCCGATCCTGTTTGCCCATACGCAAAGATGCAGACATTGTAACCATCGAGACACGAACGAACAAGAGGCTGCATGTCCAAGTATACCGCAGCTGTGACGGGAAATATTTAATTAGACCTGCAGCATTTAAAACAAAACTAAATGAAAAGCAGGAATGTTACCGACCTTGTGTTGCTGTAGGTCCGAACACCTTGTTGAAATTAAAGGTTTTCTTTCCCTCCTTGCTATATTTTACTGGATTCATAATTGTAATGTTTCCTTCTTCAATGTGATCAACGGTGGTAAACCCGCTCGCTTGTCCAGGCAAGAAAGGACGCACTCGACAGTAAACCCTGATATTACCTATGCTTCAAAGAACGCCTGAGTTTCAAAATCCAGATGTAGCAAAAAGTTGACTCACACAACATTTAGCAGTTTCTAATATCTTACCTTTGAGATCTTGTACTTGATTGTACAACTTCCTGTTTTCTTCAAGGACTTTCTGATATCCAGAGGCGGCATGAGCGAGAGTGCGCAGGTGCTTACCTGAGGTCAAAATTGGTAAATTGTAAATGACAACTACTGTATCAGCATGTTTCTTGATCGATCATGAAAAAAATGCAATACCTAAAATGTTGAATTCCTCATGATACTTCGTTTGCAGAAGCTGCATACTACTTTTGGTAGTATCTACGGTTTGTTTCAGTCCCTGAAGTAAATCAGCAACCTCGGTTAATACAACAGCAGCACGAATAACAGACCCCTAATCAGATAATACGCAAAATAGTTTTTTATAGAGAAGAAATTGGCGTGGCATAAAAATGCTTCAAAGCCAATAATGCAAAAAGTTGCTTCCATTAACCTGGATATCGTTCATTTGCCTCTCAAACAACATATTCTGTTTCTTAAGGCGGCTTTCTAATGCTTTTGCAAGGCGCTTTTCTCTTTCTTTCGCGCTTTCTTCTGATTCTTTTGCAAGGCGGTTTTCTGATTCTTTTGTAAGGCGGCTTTCAGGTGCTTCATGGGGAACATACAGTTGACTCTTATCTTCTTCAGAGACCTTTTTGACCTGCTCAGTTTCAGTCTCAGCCTCAGCCTCAGCCTCAGCCTCAGCCTCGGTCTCACCCTCACTCTCACTGGCCTTGTCTGTCATGGCGTCGTCGTCAATCTTCATGAAGCAATCAGATCAGAAATTTGTCAGCAACTCATTATCCTGCTCCTCAAGAAGCATTACATTAAAAAATGGCGTATAACTTGAACCTGCGTTTCTGCCTTGGGAGATTCTGTTGGAGAAGAAGTGTTTTGGCCAGAGACAGACATGGTTTCCGGAGTAAACTTCACCTGATAAGACCAGATAATTATGCAATGATCTTAGAAGCATTACTTTTCCGTAGCTAAACATTGAAGCAACTTAGACTGAGATAAATCAGACAATGCTTTTCCATATAATGTGTTAATAATCCCTGTCGCAAGCAATTCGAGGAAAAAAAAGGGAAGATAAAAGGATTCATTCTGTCACAAATCTCAATAGCTACTTACTGATTCAGTTTGACTTGATAAGCGACGTTCAAACTCCTCCATAACTCTACTGAGCATGTTTTCAACAATCTGCAACCAGTAACAAAGCAATAAGTTGATTGCACAGTATATCCGAGACATGCCAAGCACATACTGATATTTTAACAGGTTATCAGACATAGCGGGTTGCTGATATCTCCACTATGTCAGATTAGAATAACCGTTTCACACATTAGAAATTAGCAACAATAATACATACATTCGGAACTAGCAAGAAGAACACATACATTTGGAATTTCATCTTGCTTCTTGTCCATAAGAAGGGCACGGATCATCACGTTCAACGAATGAGAGTTACTCTGTACACACAATCCAAAACAAATTCATTTGCTGTTCTCACCGGCAATGCTAAATTCCAAAACTCCATATTTAAAAGAGTGTAGTGTCAAACCATGTCACTAAAATCAAGACCAGCATCGCCGTACTGATCATTGGTAGACGTGTCTAAAGACTTCTCGCTCACAGATGAAGTTCTAGAAATGGAGTTCATGAAAGGCTCTGAGTTTTTCCTAACAAAACCCTTTCCAACACTCGGTGTTTTGGTACTCCCACTGAACTTGAAAGTACCATTGGCTCCAGCTAACTTCCATTCGTTATATGATTTCAACGCCAGAACGCAATTCACAATCCTCGTAGTTTTACCACCCTGAGCATTACATCCATTACACCAGTGCAAAAGTTAATTACTTTTCAAGCATAAAACTGACGATACGTGGAATCTAGTCCAAGCATGTTATAATATCAAATGACCAACCTGTTCCAAATCCGAGGCCTCAAATGTTGGAAGCCCCATTTCTTCTATGGCCACCAAGAAATTCCTTACATTTTCAAAGTATTGGTAAGCCATTAACGCGGCTCCATCAGGAATGATCACGGTATCATTTGGAGCTTCCACCACCTAAAAACACAAGCCAGAAAACATGTAACGTAACAACCAAAACGACATTACCCCAATGCCTCAACTGATGCCACCCAATCGCCCATGGCAGGGTAATGGGCTCGTATGAACACAACCTTACGTCCTTACCCCTGTGCTAAAAGTATGCAATGTAACCAAAAACACGAATCACATAGTAAAGTTGCAAATGTAATTGTCATTAGGTGTCGAAAAAAGTATGAGTCGGTACCTTTGGGACAGCACCAGGTTGAACCTTGTTGATTGCATTACAAAGGATTATACCACTCCTCAATCCGAGTCTGAAATGTTCTTCAGAAGGCTCAGCAGGCAAATCTTTAGAGCACACCACCCCAACTATCTTCCTTAGCCAACTCGTTGCTTCATATCGCCTCGTAGCTACAACATTCACCAACACAAAAGTTAAAGCATTTTACAATTTCTCCATATAACATACCCCAAATGCATATGGAAAATGTCCTCAATTGCAACCAAAAATGAAAACAAAAATGTCCATCCACTAAACCTAATTAAAAAAAAAAAAACCATGTCATCAAATACAATGATCTAGTAAATCTAATCTCGTCAAACAGTATGTCTAGTGAAACCGTCTTACCATGAAACCAAATACAAGACCGCATTATTAGTCAGTTTTCCCTACATTTTCCTTTTCCGATTACACATAATATGAAAGACTGCCTCACACGAGAATTTATGTCAAAAACAATCGATTTCGAACGCATAATCCAACTCACAAATTCTACCTCATAATTTTGACTTTGTCCTTCATTAAAACACACACATTCAAGAGATCATCACATTCATCAAACAAAATAAAAACATCTACACAACTACACATTATATGACAACCACCTCAGTGACCTCACCATGAGACCGTCTCACACGAGAATTTTTCAAAACAATCATTAATCAACCATATCAATCCAACATCATACATTCAAAAAAAAAAATAAAGAAAACTCAAACAAAATACAATAAAACTCTAAAGAACTACACATAATATAAACAGAGTCTCATCGTGAGACCATCTCACACGAGAATTTATCTCAAAACAATCATTAATCAACCATATCAATCCAACAACATCATACATTCACCAAAAAAAAATAAAAAAAAAATAAAAACATCTACGCAACTGCACATTATATGATGACCACCTCACCATGAGACCGTCTCACACGAGAATTTATCTCAAAACAATCATTAACCAACCATATCAATGCAACAACATCATACATTCACCAAAAAAAAAAAAAAAAACACACAACTCAAACAAAATACAATAAAACTCTAAAGAACTACACATAATATAAACACAGTCTCACCGTAAGACCGTCTCACAGAATTCAAAAAAAAAAAAGATAAAAAGAAGAAAACATACAAGCTTCCTCTGCTTTTCTTGAAACTATATCAAGGTCACTCAAACGAGTACCATGTTGTCTAAGAACATCTTCCACCACCGCCATCACCGACATCGACACCATTCCTTCTTCCCCCATTGACACCATTACTACTTACCTTCACCACCAAATTTTACCGTTGTATTCAAAAAAATATTTTAAAAAAAAAATCAAGAAAATTTGTGCGCGGGAATTCTGAGAATTGTGATTGAATTGTCGAAAACTAAGACGAACCCAGATGTTATTATACGAAATTAAAGAAACCCAGTTGATGAAATTGTGTCGAAAAAAATAAAAGAAAAATCTTCAAAAAAAAAAAATCTTTTATTTTTATTTATTTTTTGTTTGGTTTTTTTTTTTCAATGAGGAATGAAAATTGATGAGGATATAAGGAGAAGAAGAGCAAAGAAAAGGAGAAATTTTTATGAATTGTTTAATAAAAAAAAATTATTGAAATTTTAGATATTTGTTTGTAATTTTTTATTTATTTATTATTTTTGATGATCACACACCATTGTTGAACTCTTCAAAACAAAAGAAAGAAAAAAAATTCCCGTTTTCTAATACTTGTCCGAAGCTCCCGCTTTGGTCACCTGAAATTTTGATGGCTTATGTTTTTTGTAAAAAAATTATTTTTTTCAGAAAATAAATTTATAAAAATATTGGCTATTTATATATATACATGGGAGATGTTTTATGATTTTGTTATCTATTCTCAAGTTTACGTGTATTATAATTTTTGTGTTTTGTTTCGGTAGGGAGGATAGGAATTATTTATTCATTGATGAGGGTCGAATTTGTGTCATTTACCGTTAGATTTGAGGTGAACAATTAACAAAGCTTATACTCACTTAGTTTAGTTGAAAATAAACTTATCGTCATGGATCGTGACTGAAAATAAGTAGAATAAATAATGAATGACATTTGTAGTAAATAAGTAGAACTAAAGGGTTAATTTGTTAATATTCTTTACCAAAAATAGTGTGAAACCATTGAAATGTATTGCACAAATAAGAAAGTATATAAATGACTAGATACTGTTGGCATCCAAAATGATTAGATAATTAGATACTGTTGGCATCCAAAATGATTATTTAAACTTTTAATTTAGTGAAATCGTTTCACTCAATAATTTAAGTTAGATGGAGTTACAAATTTATACTTCTTATACACTTTCAATAAAATTTTAAGATATATGATGACATAACAAGAACATGAAATAATTTTAAGATATACGATGACATAACGGGAACATGAAATTTGCAAGCTTTGACACAGATGACCCGACCCGACCTAGAGTTACCTTGACTAAACTCAATCTAACTTAAATTATAGTCAAACACTTGATTTGCCTTAACAAGGCTTATACTCACTTAGTTTAGTTGAAAATAACCAATCAAGTGTTAATTACTCCATGACCTTGACTTCAGTCTTGACTATAGTAAAAGTGTTGCCATGACCTTATTGACCTATCTACAAAGTTGAATACATTTGAGTAATAGGCAGTGATCTAACCAAAAGGCAAATCGAAGAATAGTACTCCCTACTCATATTTTATAAAACCGTCATATCTATCGTACGCATACAACGGTGTCATATCGAGAGTAATATAATTCGAAAAGGAAGGCTAGAAGGGTAGCTGCATGTCCCCTACTATCCTACAAAATGCACTACCACCCGAGTGACAAAAGCCGTGGGACCCATTTATATATTAAAATTAAAATAGTAGGACGGCTATGGGGGATTGTTATAACGTGCGTAAAGCATTCCGGCGAGTTGTGCCGGCAATGTGGGACCCACGTAATTATGGTTAATATAACAAGTTAACAACCTTGTTACTTAAGATTTGTTTAATTAATGTAGGTGTTATTATAACGTGGGTCACATCATTAAGTGTGATTAACATTGTTGCCCATCATTAATCTCTCTATCTTTTGGTGTTCTCTTTTTTGTGTTTTGGATTAACAAGTGTCGCTAAATTCCAAAAAAGACGGTATTTTTTATGAATTGTAAAGCATCATTAACGTAAAATTCGATCATATAATGAAAATGTAGCAACCTACACTCGCGTAACATTGAAAAGGTAGTTACTCATCGGAAAGAACAATCAATTTGGTGTTTCTAATACACAAATTCCTATATGAGAAATTCTCACAGTAAATCATCGTCAAATCTACATAATAAGGCGGTAATCTTTTTCATTTCATTTTTTTCAATTAGTCGTCAATTAGATTTAGCTTTTGTCACCCTATCTCACCATTGGTTAAGATATAAAGAGTAGATGGATTGGTGTTACATCTTAACGAAAGACGGTTTTTTATAGACCTACCATTAACTCAACTCTCGGGCTACGATCTCACTTGCTGGTGGGTGGTGGCTACATCGGCAGATGAAGTCAATACAAGCCGGAATAAGTCCGAAGTCTGAGAACAATGGAAAAACTGCAAGCCATCAATCATAGGTTCAACAAGGAGCAAACTTTTTTCCTAAATTGGAAGGTGATTCCTAAAAACATTTGCCAAATTTGTATATGTTATGGGGTTGAATGGTGAGTGTGGATGTCTTAAGTTGAGGAACATGTCCTTCAATTGCACTGAAAGTTGGAACTCTGCGTTGTTCAACCCCACCACCCAAGCTCCTCATCACATGCACATTTGCAAGCTTTAAGTCGGTACGGCATTGCTTCATAATTTAGAAGGCTTTCGACTTCTGTCAATAATGAGGGAATGGGGTCGGAAGTACGTAAACTCACTT
>JAUEKU010147810.1:0-20908 GCA_032274805.1 Gypsophila paniculata
TTGTCAAGTGCTAGTGGGCGATCCCTCACTTAGCCTTGACCCCGAGTTGCTTGCATCCTTGTCGCGAGCTAGACAAGGGTGCGCACCACGTTCCGATAGAGAAACCCCGGACCGTGACACAGTGTCTGGCTGTGGTCTCACATAATGCAGCTTTTTGTTGCTTCCTGCCTCGTGTTTTTTATGTATGTTGTCGTTAGGTCCTCAAGTTCAAGGTTTGCGGCCGGTGATGGTGGGTCGAAATGTGAATTTAGGAGATGTATTTATTGGATCTGTATCATGGCTTTCACTGAAGGAACTAGTCTTAATCCCGTGAAAATTACAAATATATGTTTATAATAATTAAAAATGTCTCGAAAGAATAATTTTTTTAAGAAAGAGTAGAACTGAAAATGTATTAAAAAGACTTGAGCTGAATTGAAATAAAATTCGAGAGAAAAGGCCTTGTTCTACCAAACAAGGGACTTGGACCAAAGATATTACAGTCAGTAGAAGTACAAAAACAACTGACTGAAGAGCTCATGAGCAAAAACTTTCATTTGTGCTTTGTGCAGATTCCAAGCTGTCTCCAGTCTCCACGACTACGATGACCTGTGGTGGACTTGTCGGTCATATCTGATACACATATAAGTTACTCTCTTCATTTCAATGAATAAACCCAATTCGACTTTACCAATTAGAAGAAAAAAGGGAAGTTTGATCGTTGAAAAAGAACGAAGAATTTCACTTGGCATAGATGACTGTGAGTCTGTGACCCCAAGGTCTAGAAACAGATTGCTGAGTGCAGAATGCACGTATCTTCCGCAGCAAGCAATGCAAATGTCAATAGTATGCTCATGTCGATCTTGTTGTCGGCAGGAAGATTATGAATGCAAGGTCAAGAGCTTCTGTAGGGAGGGCTTGTACTCAGATGTTGAAGAAAATGCTCGACTTAAGCATACCTATCCGTTTTCAAAACAAAGTGACGGGATATTTTTATAATATAGTCCACACTTTTTCTTATAACTCAGGATTTTATATTGAGATTTTACAAGAATGACTGAAAACGATTCTATACCTGATTTTTCAAAACCAAAAAGGGTCATTGTCTCACTGTTCTTGTATCAGTTTAAGCTGTTTTACAGCTTCATTGCCTGTTGAAGCTGCAAGTTTTGCCTGTCGAGATATGTACTCGAAATTGCCATGCGCAACTGCTTCTTTATCAAAAATGGCATCAGACAGTACTACTGATGATGCTCCCCGTGTGATGTATTCCCGAACTTGACCTACAGTGAATAGTCATTTACATCATTCAGAAGTTTTCATGTCATTTGAATAGAAAGCCAACACACACCATATAAAAAATGTCAAGCCAGTTCAGATCCGACAGTCATTTACTTGAACGACGCAGTGTACCGGCCTTGATCTAATTTCATACTCACAAGGATACTAATATTTTCAAAAAGATGGCCACAAAGTCATCCGAGGAACAACATCGTATCAACAGAGATCAAATAATAGGCAGCACATACTTGATTTGGACTGGCATACAATCCAATCAGAGGAGAAAATAACGGGGAACTTTCAGGTAGACAAATGCCAGAAGGGAATATAGAAGAGAGCAAATTTTGAGCACTAGAAATACGATACAAAAGTCGTTACCTATTTTGATTCCCTGAGAAGCAACCATTGGGATGTGACGAAAAGGCTTCTTGATAGCCGATATGTACTCAACACCTCCTAATGCAGAGACAGGGTAGATCTGTCACACCGAGAGCATGGTATAAATTCTGAAGATCTTCCAATACAGAGAAATATATTCTGATGATTATCGCATAATCCTTTTTTTTTTTTGGGTCCTATAGGGGGGAAAGACGAGGACTAATGTTGATTTTGGTGTTGGTCACTTGCAGACAACCTATTTTCTATGGCGTGATAAAGACTGCGGCACAGCGTGCACACAACCCTCTTACCCTGCTTTGCTCAGAAGCCTCTTTCCGCATTGGGGTAATGATAATAGAAGGTTAAAAAAGACGGAGGTACCTTCACTATTCTGGCACCAGCATTATGAGCATTCAATATCTGCAAAAGCAATGGTGGAATCATATTTAAAGAGAGGACTAAGAGTTGGGAGTTGGTCCGATTGAAAGAGCAATTGATCATACTTCTGTTGGAGTCATCACACCGGGGATGTACAGAACTTCACTGTCTTTAACATCTGAAAGCACATCCTGTTGATAAAACAGCCGATTGTGGCGTCAGCAAACATGCGGATAGTGTCATGTGATCGACGAGAAAGGTAAATCAGCAACCTTGTGCTGTCTCTATACTTAAACAAAGCTACTCTCGTGAAAGTTAAGAAGTTACATGCCATAATCATTACAGGACTCATGAGGAACTTGGCACCGGCCTTTATTGCTTCTTTAGCATCCTCGGATTTTAGAATAGTTCCCAACTGAAATACACATAAATCCAATGTTATCGAGATTATAATGGTCGATCAGTTCACACCATTATGATTATAAGCCTCAGAAGAAACCTTTTTGCATTCGGCTGACTTTAGGTCTAAAGACATTAACAGATGATTAATTGGGAAATCTGATAAGTGGAGGAAAATGTGGTGTTCTCAGTAAATGTATGACACGTGCATAACGAAACAAGAATGTTTCGCATCAGTCAGACATGCATACAAACACAGTGTTGCACTTGAGCTCTGAAGATTGGTGATCACAGAAATACTTCATAATACCACATTACAATTACATGCAGCCGTGAAGAAAGTATAATGAGGAAACTAGAAAACAGGAATTGAAAAACAAGACGGACACATAATCAATAATTGCCATTCACTTTGGCGATACATGTCTCAGTTCCAACACTCCATTATTTTTGCCCTTCATTTTGGCTATGCATGTCTCGATTCCAACACTCCTTTATTCCAACACAAAGGGACACTTCAACCAATTTAATTCAGGCAAAAAGCATGTCACTCTTTCACAGTGTAGCCATATGCGACAATCCGACACAGTGATGCATTCAACACTTGCCGAATTGTAGTAACATAATCAAGAATCATGCTGATGGGGTCAAAATAGCAGAATGAATGAGAGAGAAACCTATAAACACAGTATATCAACATTACCCCTAATGTCATTGTTGGATACTCCTTCACCAGCTGGTGCAAAACCTACAACAAAGAGCAAAGATGACGAGCTTCAGTCAATCAAATACGATTATATTTGCTGCAGAAAATTACATCAGCAGGACAACCTCGAATACACCTGGAGTAGACACCACAACCTCCAACTGCATATTGAGGTTCAAAACAAATATGTCAGAGTCAGAGAGCCACAATTTTGGAGAAAATTGTCAGGCTACAGTCTACGAGAAAAGAAAGGAGCAGGAACTGGAAACACTGCCATGAAACTTACAACTTCGATTCCACTGAGCAATGCAGCTCGTGCAGCTCCAAGCGCTAGCTCTGCACTGAATGATCAAAAACAATATCAACCTTTGTTTTCGGGTCACGAGTTCCCGAGAGTAATCATGTGTACTCATTTAAACAAGTTTCCAACTTAGTTGAATCTGAATTGTTGCAGAAATTAAGCGTTACAAATTACCATTTGCCAAAAGATAGGAATTCATACACTATGGACTCTAATAGCAAATGGTTCAACTTGAATTAATAACTAATTACTAGATTGATCTATCCATCAAAAAGCCAAGCAAATTTATTGTTCGATACAACCGACATTTGTCTAAACTCATCTTTTAGTAAAAGCTACATAATTATCTACACAATGAGCAGACATGAAGGCGGGATATAGCAACAAATTCCTAAGTATCACAATCTCAAAACTTGATGGAACACCTACCCAATTTCGGCACTATTTCAAAGCTGGACTCGGGTTTTCGTAGGTAAAGAGGAAGAATGGTGGAGTACCAAAAGAACAAAGATTGATCGGTTTTAGGAGCACAAATTAGCTAATATTAAGAGTTGGATAACCACCCAAAAAAGCTAATCTGGTTGCGCAAAATTTCTAGGTCATCACAAGAAGTCTCGAAGGGTGTTCTAATTTGTTGATAACACAGGGAAAAGCTCATCTATCCGAACCCTCCGTCCAATATTTGTGTCTCATCTTATGTCCTAAACTTCATTTATTTTTACACGTCACATCATGGGTGCACAAAAAGTGATGTAATTGATTAGTTTCATGGATGCCAAAGTACAACATATTCAAATCAACCAGTGCCTAAACTTAGAGATACACATATTATCACCAACAACACCCGGGTATTGTGGAACTTATGTTAAGTTCGACAGGTCCATGAGTCGAGTGGGGTTCCATAAGAGGGTGAAGTCCAATGAAAGATTGAAAGCCCAACAATATGTTGAATTTGAGAGGGTTTGGCCATGCCGAATTGGGAGAGGGTGTCCGAGACAGAAGTCCAATAAAAGTCCAATCATCCTCAAGCCAATTGGCAATAAGTGGCAAAACCATAGACGTTTTAAGCTAAACACCTTTTTATTTCAGTGCGACTTCACATGTAGGGAGTTATATATTCCTAATAACTTAGTTTCTTTTCCCCATAAAAAAAAAATTGTGATAACTGATAACGTAGACACATAATGTAGGAAATTAAGTCCTATCTTAGTATTGTCATAGCATCACGAGATTACCATAATATAATTCCTAATCTAATTACTTCCTAACTAAGGATATGTCGATATCTCGACGTATCCAAACAATATACAAAGGGTCAGTAAAATACCTTGGAGCACGAAGGCAAGCAATGACACCAGAGGATTGAATGTGAGAAAGAGTTGTTGTTGGAGTGCATTTGCATGTTGTAGCTTTTACATGACATGTTGATAATGACTTTGAAGTTGTTACCATAGGAGGACTTAAACATAGGCCTATCTTACTACTACTTGCCATATCTATTTCTAGTTTGTACCCTTTTTTTTCCGCTGTGCTTATCTATGGTTATCTACCCTTTAGTAGTGGGATCGACTAAATCTCGATCCGAATCGGACCCATAAGTTATAAAATAATTAAAAAATACGGGCCCGGTAGGCCGGGACATCAAAATCTCGACCCAGACCTAGCCCTTGTTTGAGGCGGGCCGGACCGGGTCGGCCCGTTAAGTTGGCCAGCTCTACCAGTTACCCACTTCACCACCGAATGATGGATGAATTTGGTGTCCATAAGTTTCACGTAACTCTGCTACTCATGGTAGACAACTATTAAGCTAATCCATAACATGGTTTATTGTTTGAAAGTGTCAAAAACACGTGATAAAATGAGATAAAATTCAATAAACCAAAGTACTCCCATCAAGTCGCAATAAAAAGTTCCAAACTATCCAAAGAATAATCCAATCGATAGAAGTACAGCTTCATTGCTCTACAACAGGTGACAATGTATAATCACAGGCCACAGCGTAGGAATCGCTTAACACACCAACGGACCACATCGTCGGACTTTGGGCTGCCAGCGCTCATGGTTCCAGACGTTCAGGTTTAGCAACAGCAACATTAGTTTCACTTCCGGTGTGTCTGTATGTCTTCAGAAGCTTTTGTATGTCAAAACCACACATGTGAAGTACCCCCATGTCACTCTTATATACCCCCTATGGTATTTTCTTTATTGTAAACTTGCTATCCGACTTCTGAATCAAAGTTCCAAAATTTTTACAATAAATAGGTAAAATTATTACACAGCATTTTGCTTGAATATTTACATCATAATAAAAAAAAAAAAAAAATATTTCAGGAGACTAGGATTACAAATATTCCGATCATAACTCAAATCGGATGTTTAGTCTGAGATGGACGGGGTACACGGTTTTATAATTTGAGGAGAAAAAAAAACCGAGAGAAAAATGACTAATGGTTAACTGGAGAAGGGAGAACACCTCATGTTATTTGTTACCATAGCTGGAAGTACTTATTGGTTTGTCTTGGGACTTGAAATGTACACGAGCTGACTGGTTCATGCTGTGCTCAAGCAAATTTCCCAAGTCCCATATTTTGAGCTGAAAGTCCCTCCCCAAAACTGTTGCACGTATTCAGAAATGACAGCACGAGCACACGCATCCCAAGTCCTCGCTATGTCCTTCAGTGACATCGGCTGTGAAAGACATCGGAGAGATATGCTAAACCTCGACTTTGTCTTGACTGAAAGATCTTCATGCTCATTACTTCAAGGGGAAAAATTAAGTAAAACACAGCTTTTGAGTTTATATACGGACACTTACGGAGTATAAGCGAAGAGAAAAAAGATTTCTACGTCTAGCTGCAAGCATGCCAATGGTGAAGCTACGGACTAGGTGACAGTTTCTACCAATATAGCAAAGAGGGAAATTTACCTTTCCCCTCACTTCCAAAACAAATTACCTCCAGCACAGAGAATAATTAGAGGGAAAACGACCCCCTCTCCTTCCCTCTTCTTACCTTGCCTTCCCGTCCCCTCACTCACCCTCTTCCTCCTCCCCTCGCTTCCCCTAAAGGTAAAATTCAATCCAGTTTATTTTCATCTTTTATCTTTTGTTTTTGTTAAATCTAAATCAATTCCAAATGACAAATGAACCTACCATGATCACTAGTAAGAAAGAGACATTAAATAACAAGAACATAAGATTATTCAGACTTATAAAGGCTTACCCAACACCAACAGGTAGCTTGTCCAACAAAATTGGTGAGCAATTTGGATAATTTGCAGGAACCAGCAACTTCAATGGCTGAATAGGTGACTGCAAGGCATCATTACAGATTAATATGTAAGGTTATAATAATATTATGCCGGCAAACATATACGGAGTATAACATACCATTTGAGCTGACATATACTGTGATCTCAAGCTTGGACTAAGAGTTATAGCACTATAAGAACACTTGACAACAGTCCCTTCACCACCTTCTGCGGCTGGCGCTGCCATGAATGGATCCATGTCTTCGTTACTGATATCAACAACAGTGTCTATAAGACGTTCATTTATTTCCCTGATTTCTTCCATAAGAGCATGATTAATCTGCATCATCAGAAACATAAGGACCGAAACGTAACAAGCAGAAACAGTACTTAAAAATCTTTAGAAGAAAAGCAAGCACAAACATCTCAAATTACTATTTCAGGCATCCAAATAGTGGCAATTCCATTGGTTAAGGCACGCGAAATTCTCCACATAAATCATACTGGTAAAAACTTCATGAGGTTTTACAAAAACTTGGGGGCACTCAAAGAATTACTCGAGGAGCAAAGCTATGGGGCCAACAAATCAGTCACATAGCCACATCCTCATCAATTCAGAAGCCCTGACTTCCAAACCAGTAACATAATTGGTTTCACTGTAACCAAGTCAGTTTCCATCCACCAGCAGTAACATTTCTTTAATATTTTTCCTTCACTAGCTCAATCTCATCGAGAAAATGAGACAGTTCAATTATTTCATGCTGTCCCCTAATTCTAAGGTTTTTGGTTTCTAAGAGAGACTCCCATGTTGTTGCCAGGTTCCTCGTCCTTGATCAAAGCAACCATTTAATACACCCAGCAAATTGCTTCAGAGGATGGCCCAACACATAATAGATACTTACATTTGAAGTGGATTCTACTGCATATTCAGTGCTCGAATCCATCCACTCGTTTTTACGTAAGGCAGAATTGAGATTTTTGGGTGATATTGGACAAGTTGACAAATAAGTCATCCTGACCATTAGCATAGCAGTTACAAACATCCCCCATTCCCCCTAGTCTCAATCAGTGAGCCACTAATATTTCGATGACATTATTCTTTGCTTTCACTTTCCTGTCAGTGTGTTCTCCTGGAAGAAAGGTCTTAGAGCCTGTCATTGTATGCCTTTATATTAGTTCCCCTTTGAGCTTTGAACTTTGTCAGTTAAGATGCCATTAAAAGGAGGACAGGAATTTAATCTACCATAGTTAAATAGTTTCTCACACATATAGAAGAGAACAAGAGGATGTAGAGGGTAGATCACGACAGTAATAGCAATATTAACAAGGTTCCTCAAAAGTCAAAAGAGGGTCTCGTGCTATATAATAGGGCCGGATGTACCCATCCTTAGCCAACAAGGGCAGCATTAGCCCAGTACCTCAACGGCTCCCGTAAATAGCAGGTTAAGGGAGTAGGATGTACACAGCCTTATAGATCAATGCAGAAGGTTGCTTCCATATGAACCAGAATGAAAACTACACGCATCATCACATTACAAAGAAAAGCAACCATTGAAATGAACCAATTTGCATCAATCCCTCGTGTAAAATGTACGTAGCCATCCTAAGTCAAGAAGAGATCCCAAAATACCCAAAATGAAAATTCTAGCGACCACCAAAATAACTAACATAAACACTAATATGCACAAATAGCAGTGCATAAATTACAAGGTGAAGCGATGGATACCATAAGCCAATATCCAATACAATGTCGCTGATATTCTTTTAGAATAAAAAAATATCAGCAATCAGTCAATCATGGACTTTGTCAGACATAGCATAAAAATTGTAACAAGACAATTAAATGATTGACACAATGCATTTAATGAAAACTGGGGCATCATGTCTACATAATGAATTATGTCAAAAACTTGTAATCCTTGCACTTTTTCTTCGAGGGGAGTGGGGGAGTTAAGACGGGTAAACACAAAGTGACTTGTGTTCTAGAAGGGGGGGAAAAAAACAACAACAGCAACAACAACAAAGAACGCTGTTTTGAGTGTTTTCTGATTCATGTACCTTAAAAAAACACTGTTTACTGATACCTATTCCTTCCATCCGAGAAAGTATGGTACTCAGAACACCCACTATGTTTAATGCAATTACCAACACGATTTAAAGTCTCGGCCACAAATGTCAAGGTCTTGAAAATTGTCACAACCACATTGTGTCGCATCTATACCACAACGACCAATTCCGAGATCAGGTTTTAGACTGAGAATTTATAACAGGATAACAAAAGTGAAAAACTACTTGTTATAAACGAAAAAACTTAAGGGAAACTAGGGATAAAGATTGAAACATCCATTTTAGGAACAAAGAACTGGAAAGACAAGCAATACCTCAATTCTAGCCTTCTTGACACCAGATGTTGCGGTTGACTCTAGCTCAGGCGTGTCCGCGCCTTTCAATTGCATTAAGCTATCATTCACGCTGCCAGCAGATGCTCCAACATTTAAAGGGATGGCGCTGGTATACCGTCTCATTCGCTTTATTCCACTACTTCCATCTTCAGAATGAAAATTTCCAGCCTGCAACCGGCACTTTGTCATGGCAACCAAAACTTCACCAACCATGGCTCGAGAGCCATTCCCTGGTGCAGATTCTGCGATGCGATCAAGCATACTAACAACTGAACTGATGTCACTGACTGCCGAACTTAAAGCTTTTGGCGATATTGACTTCACCTGGAAAATCGCAGCGTGTTTTCAAGATAGAATTACATGAGAAGTATATCCACTATGAACTTAAAATCACAAACATATTGTTCCAAATTCAACAGTGGTTAATTCCTACTTACTGCTCTAAGAAAGCGCTCATTCGGTTGCTCCGTTACACTGGATTTTCCAGAAACAGTGGCGGAGGCATTAACAAGAGTACCAGGATTCTGCTGCAAGGCTGAAACTGCACCTTGCTGCATTGAACTCGGTGCATTTGCCTTCCCTGGATCCAAATTAGGGGTTTGCTGTATGGAGCTAGGAATTTTCTGTTGGGAAGAAGGATTAGCACATAATGAAGAAACAGAACCATGCTGAGGGTTTACAGACTGCAACTGACAGTTCACTCCACTATCATGTACTTGAGGAAGCTGAGAACGGGGCTGCGACAGAGGCTGTAGTTGAGGATGGATTACTTGTGCTGATGGAACAGGCTTCCTGGGCCTATGCGAATTGAGTAAGCTTACAATCCGTTTCTCAAACAATGGTAATTTTTCCCCGTGGGAAGGTAAAATGCTGTTCTTTGTAATCTGAAGAGCTTGCATTAATTGCTCCAACGTATGTTTAAAAGCTCTGACTTTCTCGATTTGATCAATCTTTGGTTGTTGAGGAAGAGAGTCATGCTGGTTAATGCAAAGAAGGATAAGCATTAGAAGCATTTTAACTCAGAAAAAATTTATATATCCACTTTTTTCAAGCTTTCTCGATAAAGTAAAGAGCCTGATCACACATAATGAAGTCTAGTTCTCAGCAGACTTTTCAGTTTTCATCATGTAGCCCTCTTGTATTATGACAATCACAACAGACACTTCATTATGAAGTTTGCGATCCCCCGTGAACTGTTACGAAGTTCACATTTAATGCCAATTCTTAGTTTCTACAAACATAAGAATTTGCCTTTTTTTCAAACACAATTTCAGGTCAAAGAATGCTAATACCCTTAAGAATGCCTTCATTGAGCAACACATGCGATAAAAATGTGCCTTGTAAGAGACCTATGAATACATGCATGTAAATTTACTTAAATTGTTGGTAGAGATATGAAGATTTTCTTTAGGCATACTCATGGACCATCATGGTTACCATTTGAAATAAAGTATAGCATTTGAAGAGTTTAGGAGGAAATAAGCTGCAGCATCAAGAGTATCATGTGAACTTCAATAGAATATAGGGGTACATGGTGACAATCAACTACAACGATACTGCACCATTGCCATAAAAGCTGATCTTTTGGCAACATAGGGTCCAATATACGCTGTCGCAACCCTGTACTGGAAACACAAACTGCTTTCCATATGACAAATAATGAATTTTGCCTCATTAAATAACATCCATGCAATATTGAAACAGTACCCAGTGATAATTGTTAACCGAAGATCATACATGTAACTTGACATACCTGCTGTAGTTTAATATAAATTTGCTGGCGCATCTCATTAAGGTCTGAATAGTACAAATCCTTCATAGACTTAATCTGTCAATCATCATAGACTACACAATCAGATGTATGTTTTCACTATTCAAAACCATCAAGAACATGATTTAAGCACAATCGATATCTGTATCGACTACTTCATTTACAGCAAGCCACTGAATCTTACATTGATTTTATTTGAAGTTAGCAGGAGGAAACTATGTAATACATTGAATTGGCTACTGCTCGACTTAAAACTATAAATTCTCTCGTCAAAATTTCAAGTCTTCAAACATGCTTTTAAGACAAGTTTTCAAGACAAGAAAAATAGACTTCACTAGTAGAGAAAGAGAAAGACAAGATATCCTCAAAGAAAGAGAGAGGCCGAGGAGTTGACACATCAACTATTAAAAAAGGGAAAACCTTCTTAAGGCCTCTCTAGGATATTCAACTATTCATAAAGTAGCAATGAAAAGTGAATCCATTCTGAAACACTGGTTTATTCAGTGACGCACAAAAGCCACTGGATGAACACATCAAAAGAGAGAGACGATACATGAGAAATTTTAATTATTTTGGTCAGAGAAAGGAATTGTATGAATGGATCTACATCTATCTTTATGAGAAGAGACCAAGAAAATTTTCTGGCTACTATAGTGGTCGTGAGAATTGCTAGAGACAGTGGTTCGAATAACTAAGATAGAAAGTTATGCGATCATAGTAGTGCTGGTAATGGACCAGAGACTGATAAATAAATATTGTAGATTTGAAATAACAAAGAAGTTTGAGGAGAGAGAAAGCAAACTATGAAAGGGGAAAGGGAAAAAGAGAAGACAGAGGAAAGATGGAAAGAAAACAGAGAGGAATCCCTCGGGTTGAGGACTACTTGAGGAGGCTGCCGGACATGTTCTCAGTTAACCAAGAGAGGCATGCTACAGGGAAAAGCCAAAAGCTGACGCCAAACGGACAAAATAGATTTTGTTTTATAGGTCATACTGACATAGATGATAACAGAAAGTTAAAAGAGCCAGAACATCACAAAAATGCACCCAACTCTAACAACAAAAGCTCGGAAACTAGCAGAACAAAATGGGTTTGGGAGAGTGTAATTAGCTAATTACCTTTTGATAGACCTCTTCTTGCCAATCGCCGCCATTCGCACTACTCGTTTGAGCAGTAGAGCCCAGAGAAGCTTCTCAGAAATCACAAAAACAGAAACTCAGGCATTAGAACAAAAAACACTATGTTAACTAATGCCAAGGAAAACATGAAAAGAGAGATAAGAGGATGACAAAGGATGAAAGAACAAACGAAAAGACACAAAAATGACGAAGAATACGAGTGCAAAAGCACGAGCAATAGAGTTCAAGTATAATAGAGCTAAATAATATCCATCCCGTATGTTCTGAAGATTGCTTGCTGTTGTTGCTGCATATTCTGCTGGTTAGTTGGCAGTTTCGGTGGCAGGTTTGAAACATTGTTCTGTTGCCCTAGCAGCCTCTGCTGCTGCTGTAGCCTGTAGCTGTTGTTGCATATCTGAGATATTACTTTGATCAATAAGATTATTTTGTTGAATGTTTACCCGAATTTGGCAGTTGACCAATCAGCTGAATTTGTTGCGTGTTCTCAGCATTCGGTTGTTGACCAATCAGTTGGCCTTGCTGCACAATCCCAGAATTTCGTTGTTGATCGATCAGTTGGCTTTGTTGCATGTTCCCAGGATTTGTTCCCGACACCTGCTGTGACTGCTGCTGCTGTTGCTGCATATTAGGAACCTGTTGACATTGTTGATGTTGTTGCTGTTGCCTATTAACTGACTGTTGATGTTGCTGAAGCACCGACAGAGTTGGTTGTTGAATAGATGATTGTTTTTGGTTTTGTTGCAGCCCAGAAATCACGGAAGGCTGCATAACAGAAGAAGTTTGCATCATTGGCTGCTGTGCAGACTGTTGCTGTAACTTCTGCTCTAAAAGCTGTTGCTGATACATATACTGCTGTGAATTTTGCCGAGGATGCTGCGAAGAGACAACTAGTTGCTGCCGGCCTTGAATTTTCCTTTGAGCATTAGAGAACACATTAGAGATGATTCCCTGATTCACTGTATTTCCCATTGAGCTTTGTGAAATGCCAGAGATATTCTGCAGATTAAGATTCTGAACAAGAATTGGGACAGGATTTTGCGCTAAACCATTCGTTGGTATGGTATTAGGCAAGGCAATAGTCATTTGCATTCCTCCAGATGATACATTGTTTCGAGTATCCTGAGATGAAATCTGTTGACGCACTTGAGATTGATTAGGTACCATCTGGAGAGGCACAGACTGGCCTTGCTTGTGCACTTGGGTCTGCAAATTCTGGGAGGCTACTGAAAGAAAATAACAAAGTGGACAGCATTAAAGTAACAAAACATCATCAAGGAACAAAGCCATAGAACAGTAAATTATTGCCCTCAAGACTTCACTTGGTTTAACCGAAGAGAACAATATTGTTCCTTAGGGTCCGTTAGGTTTGTAAGCCATAATACGAAGTATTTAAAAGAATAAACAATTCTCAAAAGAATTTTGTTGACTGGGTGAAAGAGTTCGAAACATATTTAAGATTGGTTGTACAGAAACATGAAGATAAAGGAGGGAAGAAGAGGGGAAATTGCTATTCCGTATTCTCAAATGAATATAGGTTTGCCTTGGGTGAAATTTCATACAAGCAAGGAAAAAAAAGATGGAAAACCATTTTCCACGAGAATGTTTTCCCTTAAAATAAACAGTGTCTAAAATTAAGTACCAGGATCTTATGACAAGAAGAAAAGTACCCGAGTCTTGTGGATTTCTGCTTACACCATCAGAGTTAGCAAGCACGGCATTAGGGAGTGCCCTCTGAGATTGAGTCTCCATCGCAAGCAATCTCAAAGTTATCTTCTGTAAGTAATCAGACTGAAAATACAGAGCAAGAAGGCTTCAGAATAATTTACTTACATATAAATATGACGGAAAAAGATAGAACAAATTTGGCATCGTGAAATAAGTACATACCTGGCTTGTAGCACCACTATATATCTCCTCCTCAAATCTTATAGAAATCTGCTTGAGCCCTTGAAGTCCTTCTTGGCCGGGAAAAGATGGGTGCTGCTTCAGCGTTTCCATTCTACAAAGAAAATTTAATCAGTACATCTGACAATTCGGGGTTCTTAGTGGCAGAAGTGATCGACTAAACCTTCAACAAAAAGAAAAAAAAAACATGAAATTGAAACAAAATAATCACAACCACCTCTAACTTCACTCTTCGTCAGAGTATATCCTAATCAGTTCCAGTTTAGAAGCTGATAACAAAAGAGGAAATCATTCTATGTTGGAAAGAAGGTTTAAATAAATGAAGCAACACGGAAAGTAAAGTAACTTATAAATTCAGTAATGGCTTCGACATTAACAGCCAAGAAATAACCATTCAAGCATCATATAGATGCTCAGACATTTTCTAAAATTAGTACAAATCGCTGAAGTGACTACCGCGTGTGTTTCATTGTTGTAGATTTTATCTTTAATTAATCAAATCGTATACCAGCTCTTAATGGCTTCCACATTAACCACTAGGATATAACCATTCAAGAATCAAATAAATGCTCAGAAATTTTCTACAATTAGAACAAATCGCTTGAGTGACTACTTTCAGATTTTGAGATAATGGTATGCCAGCTCTTCATAACTCAGGTAACTCAATAGATAGTCTCGATACCAGCAGCGCTAGACATACTCAAAGAATTTGATGTAAAACATGCATCCAAAAAATATAGTTGAACATAACCCTTAACTCCACCGGTCTCAAGGCAACCCTTTCCTCCCCGAAAACCTAAAACTTGCTTCAACCATACAAATGGCAATCTTTGCCTTCTACTCAATAAGCTGGGTCACTGCAACTTGTAGATTATAGCTAAGGCATCAAATTTATTGAACGCTGTCTTGATGCTATTTACTTTCGGACTTATTTGAACCCCTAGTTTAAAAATTTTAGGGTATGGGAGTACCATAGACGTAAAAGGAGATCCCAATTCCGCAAAATCTACCATAACAATAAAATTGGAGGGGAAATGATATATTTGAATATGATAATTAATAAGCCGAATTGAAGAAGAACAATCGTAATTCACAAACTGTCAAGCAATGATTTGTTGGGTAATTGTTTTCAGACAAAGATAATACTCCCTCCGTTCCGGTCATTTGTTTATCTTTGGTTTTGGCACAAAGACCAAGGAGACAGGTGAGGACTAATCATTAAATGACAAGTGGAGAACAATGGATGGGGTTCAAAATTACTCATTGAATGCATTCCTAAAATAGAAAAGTAAACAAATGAATGATACACCTCACAATAGAATAGATAAACAAATGATTGAGACGGAGGGGGTAAGTCACCAATGTACAAGCCATCATCTAATAAAGCCAAATAAACAAAGCAAAAAGAAAAAACGTGCAGTAGATTACAACTACTAGCCTGGATTTGTTATCGGTGGATCTACAAACTTCTTGCGAAGCAAGTACAACCAAATGGTACTGGCAGTGACAAGTGACAAGTGACAAGTAACATACCACCGAAGTTGTACTAGTATGATTGTCCTAGTATCCATAAATTAGAGGCCCTCCTCCGGTGGCATAATTTGGGCTAGTTTATAAACTTATCGAACCCAGGACGAAACCCGGGCTTTGATACCATGTTAGAATGCAAACAGTCTGACCATACGCGGGTGGAGGGAGACCGAGCTCACCTTACAAGTCCAAGGAAAATTCACATTTCCTAAAACCAATTGGCAATAAGAGGAGGACCCTTGGACATTATAAAGTAGACTATTCTCTTCTCCACCACCAATGTGGGACTACCTCACATGTGGGCATATTCCCACAATTCATCCCATAAAATTTTCCATTGCTTAATCTGATCAAATAGAGTTGAATTTCCAATGGTAAAACAACACTAATCAGGCCAATGCACTACGTCTCATTCTCCTTTGACTCTCTCAGTACCCACAGGCCACAATTACTTTAGGGATTAATATCGGCCGTGACCTTATAAAGCTATGAACTTGATGACTTTGACCCGTTACTCTACTTGTTTGTAATATGACTACTTTTGGAGCTACCATGATTTGTAAATGATAAAACCAGGACACCGGCGTTGCATTACAGCATGCCTTCTGTCACTGAATTGTTAACAGCTTAAATACTGCTACTAAGACCGATGCTTAAAGATCTCGTATTATCGGGAGCACAAAGTTTTTTGGGTGAGGCAATCGTATTTTTTTTAGAAGCGTAATAAATTTATTGTGAGACCTCTCACGCAAAGTTAGTTATTGATTTTTTTTTAATGAATTTTGCTTGATTATTGTAAGTTTCACGGAATGAGACAATTTCAGTATGTATCGGCAAAAGCATGTCCCTTATGTGTGGGACAAAAGATCCTAAAAGGTCACAAAAAGAGGGAATGATAGATTTTCTAGCAGTTCTATGATTTATCATCCTAACGAATGAGGGCACACGACATTAGAAAAGGGATTCTCACAAATTACGGGTAACATTCCGTTCGTATCCATGAACTTTTCATAACTTGTCTAAAGTTCCATTCTTCCATAAAATCCTTTTTTTCCCTTTATCCCACTTTAGGAAGTAATCCTTTTTATCCTTCCACCCTAATTCATATCCCGAAATGGAAAAAATCCAACATTCAAGTACTTCATTTTGTATATCCCAATTAAGGAATTGAAATCAATATACATAAATGACATTAACCACATAAGTTTTCATCACAAATTCTCAAAAAAGACAGTCCACCATATCCTTTTCTCTCCAACTACCTAACTACCTATTTATTACCGGTTTTACACTTTGAAATTGAAAGACGATTTTTTCATTAGATTTATTCAATTTTCATTCTTCTTATATTCTTTATTAAATCGAGTAACAATTATACACACATGTGTACAGACAAGTGTACACACCCCTCTATTTTTTTCCCCAATTATTATGAAAATAACTACCCATATTTATAATTGTATGATTTTACTTTTAATTTTACTGGATAAAAAAATAAATAATTATATCAACATTCATAATATTTCATACTCTTTAAATCAAGATCACAATTGATATATTTCGGAACTCAATTCAATTCCATATTTTTTATCGATAAATTTATAATATAAATTTGAAATGTTCACAAGAATTAACTTATATACTCCCTTGATTCATGTGTTTGTTACTTTGTTTACATTTTCCTTATATGGATGATTCATCCAATTACTTACGTTTCTATTTTGGAATTCACAAATTCTTATATAAGACGGTCTTATTATAAGCTTATAATAAGACCTCTCACATAGGAGGAGTTATAACTCCCATTTTGAGGTGGTTTCTTTGATTTTCATGCACGTCTTACCGATAAGACGGTCTTACTGGAGACGATCTGTTTTATCCTCAATGTTTTAGAAAGAAACTTACCAAAAATTCTATTTTTTTGGTTTATAACTAACAATTAATGGATTATACATAGATGCTAAATTTTTGAGCTTTTGTTTAGAGAATCTGAGTTTCATACTCAGGAAATAGATTAATGCTCAAAAACTTAATTACTACTCAGAAACTTGTTAAAAAAACTCAGAAAAATTGACATCTGATGTATTACATCAGATGTATAATCCTATTTTCCTATAACTAGTGATGAGATAAAGGAGTATCTAATGTCAATCCATATGGATAATGGAATTAATTTTTATTGGTAAACAGTAAACTATCTACTTTTGAAAATTTTTCTAGAAAATCCATTTAGGCATTTTACTACAATTTTGAGATATCGTAATCAAGCCATTCTTTTTTTTTTTTTAAAGAAAGTAATGTTTATTTGTATTTTATGAGGCAATTTTACATCTTGGAAAAATTTATCATAAAAAATATCTATAATATAATATTTTATTGTAAAATCGTCAAATTTTGACGTATAAAATAGGACCACGAATATCCAACTTTTCTTATCCACGGTTGCAAGTGCCCTTAACTTGAGCACACGCCAGTTGAAACCGCCTTAAACTTCCAGAAAAAAGTACCAAAATGATAAATTCAGAACCACCGCTTTTCAGGACCAAAAAAAAACATTATAATAGTAGTAGATCTTTCTTGAAAAAACAAAACGGAATAATTGTAAATTCTCAAGTAATTGTTGTGTGACGGATTGACGGTCGTATGTGTACTACAGATCAAATTATGAATATAACCTCCGTTCTAAGCAATTGACCGGCACGGAGGAGTATATGATTTTTGTATCTCGTTTAGCAACATATTGTTACCTCCTATTTTCGTATCATTTTCATGATATGTGTATTCATTTTTTTTTTTAATGTTGGTATCGTCTACTTTTATTTGATAATCCTATCTATCTTTTTGTAGATGTCTTTTATATTTTTGGCGATCATTTAACATTTAATCTAATATGTTCAGAGGTTCTAAAAATCTAAAATAATCCCACAAACAGATCGCCGTAAACATACCTAACCCCATGAGTCTACGAAAGACCAATGGTAGCTAAAATGAGATTTGATAATTATTTTGACACGTTAAGAAATAATAATTGCAATTTACCAACTAACAAGTCAAAACAAATAGTCATATTTTAACTCCAATCAGTTTATCATAAACAATATATATAACGGATTCATTTGAAAATTTGTCGTGTTTTTCGAGCATTATTATGGACTTGATGACTGGTGGGTGTGTTGTATGACACAGTCACTATATATATTCATCTACTTAGATATAGACCAATCTCCTTCACATTATCCTACCTTCAAAAAAAAAAAAAATCAAATCCAATTTTTATAATTTCCCATTTATATTAATTTCGTATCGATTTCATTCTACATTCGTATCGTATCATATCATATATCATATATACATTTATTTATATCGTGTCGTGTTGTTTTAAAGCATACGATATATTATTGACTAACTTTTTTTTCTACAGGGCTGCAAGTAACAACAATATGAAAACAACAGCAGACGTGGTCGACACAGAAGCGGGAACCCCCCTTCTGTGCGACCACGACGACAGCGACGCGACTTCTCGAAAAAATGAAGAAGGCGCGTCGCTGTCATCAGCAGTGTTTAATATATCCACCACCATGATCGGTGCAGGAATCATGTCGATTCCGGCAACGTTCAAGGTGTTGGGTATATTTCCTGCGATTTTCGTAATATTGATCGTTGCGTTACTAGGAGACGTTACGGGAGAGTTCATGTTAAGGTACACTCGGACCGGAAAGTCGGTTACGTACGCCGGTTTGATGGGTGAATCGTTTGGAAAAATCGGGTCATTTGCGTTGCAGATTTGTGTTATTCTTACTAGTTTTGGGTGCCTTGTCATCTATCTTATTATCATTGGTAAGTAACTTGATTCGTCCGTTTATTTACGTTTGCTCTTAGATTAATATTTTAAGTGAATACCCGTGGGTAAAATGGAAAAATACCTTGAGTCCAGAGGTCCTGGTTCGATACCCACTGTTGACAATATGGACGGGAGGTTACCTGCCAGCACTTGTGGTTTGCAGGGTATTGCAAGTGCCCACAGGAACCAACCCCTCGTTACCAAAAAAGGAAAAATACAACATATAATGTGTCATCATTTTTTTTATATTGATATTGGGTTATTCATAAGGAAATTTGGCACCATTTATAAGATTCGAGTGATCGGGTCGTTTGATTAGCTAGTGAGGACAATGATGTGGTCGGTGGAGCTAAGAATTATTCGGTAGGAAGTGAGCAGTGTCTTATTTAAGTTTTAGCAGAAAAAGTTTACAAAAGAAAGAAAAAGAAATGAATGAATCAACGAAACAAGGAAAACGTAAAAAAAAAGGGTGGATAGGAGAGAGTATTTGTCGAGGGCTCCCGTAATTGGTGGGGTAGGTGATGTCAGATGTAAGCAGTCTTATTTCGTGTAACGCATGAATTGTGTGATTAATGGGTAATTATGTTTATGTTTATAATTTTCATAATTCACATGAATTCTACAGATTTCCAGCTGTTTTTTTAGCTGGATTTATTTAATTACTTTTTGACTAATACTTAATATTATAATATAATTATTTTCTGGGTATTCACTTTTGTGAAGATCTTTGTTGGTTAGATGGGATCACTGACTAAATTGCTAAAATGTTTGATCTGGTCCCACTTACTCCGTCCGATTCTTTAGAAACGTTTTGTTTGCTTTCGGCACAATTATTAAGGATGTGGGTGGACGATGGATTTTGCCAATAAAGTAGAAATTACTTTATGCCGAAAAATATTTTCAAAATAGAAATGAGACAATTCTAGGAAATTTGAAGGGTAGGTAATTTCAAGATTCAGAGAGCACTGATTACCCCAAGAATAGTACGGAGTACTTCGTAAACAGCAAGGCGCTTCCCCGAAATGTCCATTATCCCATGCCAGGCCGCGCCAAGGAACTTTTATAGGCATCGCGGGCTTTGTTGAGAGTTCATGACGATTAATTTAGTGTAAAAAATCGGAAGTTAAAATTTTGAGTCGAATGGTACTGTTTTGTATAACAAGCTATCTTGAATTGATTAGTTAACAAGTTCCTCTAGTAACATGGGAGTTAACGTATGTGTTTTGTCAAGCTTTTTGGGTGTCAGACTTAATAATTGTACTCTGTATGTGAATTTTAAAACTTACTCCATACTTGCTAGTTGCTACCGTGTCGTGACATGAAGTTAATTATGCTTGAGAACAAAGTTGCTGATGTTCGCTGTAATTGTGGATCGAACAATTTTTTTCAATGCTTCACGTCAGCCAAAACCCTATAGGCTTAGCTTTGACATGTACTTGAATCAAATTTTCGTATTTCTCTCTGTCACAGGCGATGTCCTTACAGGAAGTAGCTCTGGAGGCACTGTACACACCGGGATTCTACAAGAGTGGTTTGGGTATTATTGGTGGACTACTCGCGAATTCTCACTTCTTGTTGTAGCGATTGTCATTCTCCTTCCCTTAGCATTGTTACGTCGTGTAGGTGAGTACCCTGAGTTAGTATTAATT
>JAUEKU010147921.1:0-12208 GCA_032274805.1 Gypsophila paniculata
ACGTCTATTGTGAATCGATTCATTATGTTTCGTTTATTTCTTCTAACCAAGTAACATATTTTGCAGTTTGACCAAAGGCAGAAAACTATGGGCCTCCCCACAAGTGATGAGATGCAGAAACAAGAATTGCTAAAGAAGTTTATGGCTGAGGTAACCAACTTATGATATCCTGCCTTTTATTGTTTTCCATCAATCATCTCTTGAGGGAAAAATTACACTCAAGTATTTACGGATTTTTAACTCGTACTCTTGATCACATGCAGCATCCAGAGATGGACTTCTCAAATGCCAAGTTTGCTGGTGGAATGGGAATGGGAATGTAACTCCTCTTTTGGTCGTAACTGTGAAGCAGAAGCAGCAACTTGAACTAAAAGAAGACATGGACTCCAGTTCAATGCTGAGCTATGTTGATTATGGTTTCACTATCTAGGGAGGTATTTTGTTGGGATCGTCTTATAGGTTAGAAGTCACTTTGACACAAAAAATGGGGACTATTATTGCAAAATTTCTGCTGATTGATCTTTGTGCTCTTTTTCTTTGATCTTATCTATATATTTCAACATATATATTTTTGCAGTTTAGCATCTATAAACATTGCCCTTAACGGATGGTTTTACATTGAATGCCCTCATCGTGTCTGTGGTGTGAACCTGCATTTCTGTTAATGTCGATTGGTAGAGCGTTAGTTTTGTGAAGCAGATGGTTATGAGCAGTGATCCGAAGTAGTGTTTTAGAGACGTAAGCCGTAAGGCTTGCTTCCTTGAGTGTTTTTGTTGTGTTATTTTGTGTCTCATTTTATGTTTATTGGTGAATAAAGTATCGTGGCAATGTTTGGGTTTTTTAGGTGCCAATAATGGAGGGTACCTTGAAGATGAAAAGAATTAGGAATGGGAGCATATAATACAGCAAAACTCCATAACATGGTCGTGAATCACACTAGTTTTTGACACAGTCAACGACGTCGTAACACGACACGTTGCAAATAGATGCATGTTTATAGAATGACCCTTTCCGTTAAAAGGGTGATGATACCTCCACCCAAAAGATGTTATCCCCTTCATCATTTGTGCCTTGTTTTAGAATGTTGAAGCAGCTCTCATGGTCCTTACATTTGCTTCCTTTCTGAGAGGTGTCATTGCCCACCATTACTGCGCGTCTGCGCTGGTGCGCTCATGTGGAGGTTTTGTCTCGGGGTGTAGACAAGGCAAATAGGTCGGGTTTACGTCGTAGTCTCGAGTCATGTCCATAGTTGGAAGGTTTACATATAGGCTCTGTTCTTTTGGACTTATTTTTAGTTCAGCACCATTCAGTTCAGTTCAGTTATCAACTTATTTTCATAATCATATATTAATGAATATTAATTTTATTTATTAATCTATTATTATTATTATTCATACTACTTTATTATTATTATTATTATTATATTATATCATATCATATTATATTATTACATTATATAGTATTTTATTATATTATATTATATAAAATTATTATATTATATTATTACATTATTATATTATATAGTATTTTATTATATTATATTATATAAAATTATTATATTATATTATTACATTAATATGATATTATATTATATTATATTATATTATTATTATCATTATTAATAAGAGATTTCTAAAGTCACATTAATAAGCTAAAATAAAAGAAATAATAATAATAATAATAATAATAATAATAATAATAATAATAATAATTAAATATAATAATAATAATTATAATAACTAAATAAATATAAATATCAGTAATAATAATAATAATATCAATAATAATAATAATAATAATTAAATATAATAATAATAATTATTATATTATTATAAAAAAATATATAATAAGTCCACTTCAGTTTAGTTCAGCACCATTCAGTTCAGTTCAGTTTAGCTCCATTCAGTCCTAAAGAACAGAGTCATACTTATTCAATAAAAGATTAAAATAATTTGGGTTTAATATATTAATAGGTTATTCGTGTTTGATTCGTGGTTAGATAGCTAACTCAAATCCAATCCAATTAAATTTTGTGTCGTGTTTGACCCATTTATATAAATGGTTCATTAAGTCTCAACCCAAAACCCATTTATTTCGAGTTGGGTTCATGTCGTGTGTTTTGGTCGTGTCATTGTTTGTCGGCTCTACCTTGGTGCATGTGTCGGGTGTCGGGTCTGCTTCTCTAATTTTTACTAAGCGATTTTACACGCACTACGATTATCCTCGAGGTAGTCTCAGTTTTACGTGAATTACATCGAACTGAAGAGCAAAATTGTGTTGAGATAAGCTGAACCGAGCTGAATTGAATCGAATCGTAGAAATACGAATCTACCCTTGGGATTAAGGCAGGCTAGAAACATTGAAAACATTGAAATTGGACAGTGATGGATAGAGATTAGAGAGTGCTAGAATGAGAAGGGCAATTAGAATGCAACGTTCTTCGTTCGCTGGTCATATTCCATTGTAAATAATGTCATTACAGATGTGAAAAGGACTCATCAAGTCATCAAACATCTTTGTATTTGTACTTTTTGTCATTTGCCATCATTTGTGACTCTTTTGGCTCTATTTCGTTTTCGTTTTTTCCCGAGTTTGTACGATCTTCCAGTCATTCGTAACATTCTAATAATTCTAGTCATGTGGATCAACAATTTTCAAAGAGGGGAGAAATGCTAATGAAATAAGTTAAACTAGCAAATTTTTTAGGATTTGATTTTGATTACAAGTCGATAAATAAGAATGTTGGTTGCCTGGTTGGATTGGCGGAAGTACGAGATGTAGTTTTCAAATAAATTTTCTTTTCTTTTAATTTAACTAAAGTGGTAAAAATCACAATTAATTTTGGTAGCGGGTCTTTTTTTGCAATGATTATGATAGGACGTTGCTGAGTTGTACGTATCACCCTTTTACAAATATGAGGTATTCTTCGTAAATAAAACAGAGAATATAAAATGATTGTTAGAGGTTGATATATTATCAAACCAAGTGATGCCATTTTATTTTTCGTTATGAAAAATGTATTGTCGTTTTGCACTATAAAAATAGGAGTATAATAGTCTAGCAATATAGAAGTAATATAACATACTCGTACAAAAAGTCCATGTATAAAAGTCTACCAAGATAAATACTTTTCACACGAACACTGTAAAAACATCACTCTATTTATTAGTGGAAAAGTGCATCTATGTAAAGTGATGCAGCTAGCTGACATTCTTTCACTAACCAATCAATTATCGTCTTTAATTTTCCTCCAACACGACAACTCGAATGAGATTGTCAAATACGAAACAAAAAATTAATTTAACATCGCCCCTAATTATTCTATTGTATACCTAGTATATTAGATTAACTCTTTACATGGATACTCCATCCATTTAATTAATAAAGCCTCATTGGCTTTTATACAAATTTTAAGAAAAAGTAAAAAAATACCGATATTATGGTCTTTTCATATAGTATGGAAATTTTGTGTATGAAAAAAGTGAAAAAGTACGGTTATTTTAGTCATTTTCAATGATAAAAGTAGATAAATTTGGAAATGAGTATAAATGAATGAAATTGTTGAAAAATGATAGCGGGTCTAAACGAGTGAAATGAAGGGAGTATTTCATTTGTTTCTGTCGTAACTTTAATTTGTTGTATAACGACATAAACTCTTATACGAAACGGTATCAAAATAAGACCTTTCATATACGAATGCAGTTATAAAATTTAGTGTATTTAGTGTTCTTTTAAGTTTTATTTGAGTTTGTTTCATACTAATTCAGTACGAGATGGTCTAAAAAGTGTAGCTAGAATCTAAATTTGATGTGATTGTTTAGAGATAGAGAGGCTTCCTTTGAACTTCCTTTATTATTGGTGTTATTACAGAGAATTTGTGAAAAGGGGAAAATGAAATGAATAAATTCTGTGGAAGTTTCACAACAAAAGAACAATTGAGAAGGGAATTTAGCAACATAATTTGGAACACAACACATTACCAGTTGTGTTGCAATTGTGGCAAAAAAAAGGCAAAATGGTACCTCATTAATGAACGTTTCACCTTCTTCAAAGGATAACAATCTACATTGAAGAATGAGTTACTATTCTGAAAGTCCGTTTTTCACTTATATGCATAAATCGACAACAATTAAAGATGTACTCATATAAGAAAACAAAATAAAAATAATCTTTTACTTCACACGGAGTACAATTTATTGTAAAGACAGCGTTATTTTCGAGATTTTGTGAAGAACATTATTGTTTTAGAATATAATTAATTTTCATATTTTTAATACGTCTTTTTTTTAATACAAGCAAAATCAACCTACAAGGTGTCATTTTATGTGATAGTATTAGAGGTATGTAATCACTCTGTTCTGGTCATTTGTTTACCTTTATTTTGGCACAAAGACAAAGGAGGAAGGTGAAGACCAATCATTAAATGACGAGTGAACAATAATGGATGAAGGAGTTGAAATTACTCAATGAACGTATTCTTAAAATAGAAAGGTAAACAAATGAATGATACACCTAAAATAGAATAAGTAACAAACATTTTCAACGGAGGGAGTATATTTTAGGGGGCATAATAATTTTCATAAAACTTATTTTTTCACAAAATCGAAAGATTTATCTTGAAAAAAAAAATATGTTGTGAAATAGAGATTGAGGAAATAGATTTCAATGAGTAATTTAAGACACGTTTTTCAGAGTTGTATATATCTAAAACCATCTCATGCAAGACTTATCATTTTATCATATATTAAAAACTCAAAAGAGTAACATCTCGTCAAACGATCGTTTATACGAATGGAACGATCTCACACTTACAATTGTTGCTGATGATAAATCGTCGAAATACGTAATTCTTAAAAAATGAGCTAAACATACATACATTACTTGTGAGTTGTGAGCTTACAATCTTACTCGTATACATGATAATTTGGCATTATAATAAACTGATATCGATTTTTAGTACTGCATAACGTCAACCTATCTTCGTTCTTCAAAAGTCAACCTAATCAATATAATTAGTTGATTAATTACGGAGTAATTAATTAGTTATTGCTTAAAATATATATGATCGATAAAATTGGAGAACATGAGACAAGATGTTTAATTCCCTTTTGAAAAGAGGAATACACACAACCAAATTCAATTCATCTAAAAAACATGTACTCATTCGACATGTAAGTGGGACATTTTATGTTAATATTATTTTAATAAAATTTCGGCTGTTTTTTATTTATTTATTTATTTATTTTTATTTCCATTAATTGATGGGCATTTTCTTTTGTCTAAATGGTTATGTTCGACAATAACAAAGTTCACTTTTGTCCACATCTTTCACTTTGTCTTCTTAGTGTTTTGTCCTATTGATTCAATATAAACACGTACAATATTATTATGCAATTATTTGGTTATGAAAGTGGTACTTAGGCCACGTTCTTTTGGACTTAAATTAAGGTCGTTTCAGTTCAATTCAAATCCATTAATTTCATTTCAGTTCAGTTCAGATCCATTAATTTCAGTTAAGTTCAGTTCAGGTTCATTAATTTCAGTTCAGGACCATTAATTTCAGCTTAATTCAGTTAACCTTTATTAATTTCAGTTCAAGTTAGAATAATAATAATAATAATAATAATAATAATAATAATAATAATAATAATAATAATAATAATAATAATAATAATAATAAATCCAAATACAATACTAGTAACAATATTCTAATCTAAACAATAATGATAATAAAATAATAATTTTTTAATCCAATATTGTAAAAATATTATCGTGTAAACGTTTTTTTATCACGCGGTGGGTGGTGTGGCAATATTGGATAAAAAAAGTTGTTCAAATACAAATAAACATATACTCCAATACGCACACCTTCAATGCAAACTGGACATTTAAAATGTTTTTAAAGAGGTTTCATTTACAAGGGGACATAATTTATCGAATATTACTTTGTACCATTTAATCCTTCCAACCCACCATTTCAGTTCAGTTTAGTTCAGGTTCATTAATTTCATTTCATTTCAGTTCAAGTCTATTAATTTTAATTCAATTCAGTTCAGGTCTATTAATTCAGTCTAGTTCAGTTCAGTTTAGGTCCATTAATTTCAGTTCAGTTCAATTCCGTTTAGGTTTATTAATTTCAGTTCAGGTCCATTAATTTCAGTTCAATTCCATTAATTTCAGTTCAGTTAATCCAAATTCAGTCCAAAAGGGCCAAGTTATAAGTATCAAAACTTAACAAAAATATCTTTTTTCGACTCATTGTTTTTCTTTTAATATTCTAAATATTTTTTTAAAGATGTTAAGATCGAAATACAACAACCTTTTCAAAAATTTTACGTTTTTATCGATTATTAATATTATATATAAAAACCATCAAAGAATACTAATTATAAAATTATAGTATAATACGGTGGTTGTATAGACGTAAAAATATTTATAGTATTTAATCTAACTTAAAATTAACTATTTTTTACGGAAGGTGCTACACTTACACATTGTGAACTGAACTTAATGGAACTTATTTCAGTGTAAATTTGTGAAGGAAATGTCTTAATGAAACTTATCTGAACTGAACTGAACTGAACTGAATGGAACTGAAATTAAGTCCAAAAGAACAGGAACTTTAGGTTAACCAATAATAATAAGAAGGTAAGAACTAAGTTTTCCAACTTATTAAAACCTATTCATTTGTATCTAGTTCATCATACACGTTCTAAAAACTTTGTCGTATAATTTTAAATATTACGTATCTTATGAAATCAATTTCATATGCAGATACATCAATTATAACTAGAAATGAATCAATACGTGATCTGATAACAAGTCACAGATAAATCGAGATGCGCCAAGTTGATTAGGTAACAATTTTCATTCTAAAATTTCATTTTAATGGACATTATATTGTCTATTAAAGGAACCAAAGCAAGTAGATTTACTAAATCCTTATTGAAAAAAATCACATGAGATATTTAGTTTTGTTAAATAATTAATATAATTTTAAAACATTTAAAAATGGCCACATATATTAGCTTATTATATTTTGTAAAATAGGAAAAACATCAACACACGAGGCAGAGAATGTGAGCTCGACAAACTAATTAAAGATGATTGTTTTATTTAGACCAATGTTGTTCACATGAATATAGACACGAAAATAAAAAGTTTCACAGTTGTACAATGTCACACGATTTAAGTTTTTAATAAAGATTAACTTAAAATCTCTAAAAATAATTTTTATTGTATATTATAAAATTATATTATCCCTAAAAAATACTACATTAATATAAAATTATCCCAAAAATATATACTCCTTATTAAAAAGGAAAAATATCGATAAGCTTTGACTTTTTGAAAACTTATTTTTGGTCAACACATCCAATGTAAACACAATGTACCCATTGTTTAAAGGGTTTTTATTCTTATAAATAGTCACTCATGTTCAACATTTTATATCAAAACTACATTTTATTTAAGTAATAAAAAAAAACATTGACTCAAAATAAAATGAATGGTGGTAAAACATCAGCAAATTCATCAATGGTTGATGATGTAATGAAAGTTCGTATTTTAGTTGTTGATGATGATAAAATATGTTTGGCTGTTACTGCATCGGTTCTTAAACTTTTTAACTATGAAGGTAAATGAATGGAATATTTTTTCTGTTTGTTATTTCATGAAGTAATTATCTAAATAATATTTTTTTTCGAGATTTTTCGTCCTTTTTATGTGTAAATTGTACTAGTAACACATAAAGAGGACAAAAAAAAACTTTAAATGTAGATCCATATATATCACAGTATCACATTGTAGTCATAGATATTTGTTTGTGTACATACAACAATATCAAAATTACTCATTACTCCGTATTATCGAATTGTTTTAAAAATGTGTTTAATTTGTTTTGTATTTCTACAGTTGTGACCATAAATTGTCCACTAGAAGCATTGTCAAGTCTTCGAATGAACCCGGATTCATTCGACATTGTGTTATCGGACGTACACATGCCTTTGATGAATGGTCTCAATTTTCAAAGGATTGTTGAACTTGAATTTCGAATTCCTGTGATTCGTAAGTCCAATATCTAATTTATGTCGCTTTTTCATCGATTTATTTGTTATTGTTCATTTTTAATATCTATTTTATGAACTAATATGAAGTATATAATTTTAATAAGACCGTGACTCGTAACTTACACTAAAAAAGAAAAATAATCGTATAGAATAAAGCTAATATTAATATTAATCATAAATTAACATTTTATAGACCAAAAAAAATCATGCATAGCCACAATTAATAAACATTTTTTATTTTTTATTTTTTCGTGTAAGTCTTTGTGATCCGATAATCTGAACAATCTAAATATTCATTTAATTGGATGATTTAGCAGTGTTAAAATATTTTTAAATATTCGTTGTATCTCAAATTTTATCTTTAGGAGGCTAGGTGAAAGTATCAAGCATACAACAAATAATAGCATGAGCCTAAAACCTTTTCATTTGTTATTAAAAAATCTTTTTAAAAAATAACTTTTCTCAATATAAATTAAAAAATAAAATTTGCCATCAAGAGTTGAAGCTAGATCTATTACAGTCAAATATAGTAGTAACATTAATTTGAATTTGTCTTACACTAATTTACGTAATGCGACTTAGTTTTATATATGAGATTTAATAGTGACGATCATAATTAATCTGTCATATGCAGTGATGTCAGCCGACGACAAGAAAAATCTTTTGATGAGAAGTTTGGAAAATGGTGCAGCATTTTTCATAGTAAAGCCACCAAGTATAAGTGATCTTAAGAACATATGGCAATATGTGATCTCAAGGAGGAAAAATGCAAGCACTAGCAATAATAATTCAATTGTAGTGAAGGACGACGTTGATCAGCCATGCAATAATAGTGCAAATAATAATAATCGAAACAACGACGTTTTTGGAAAAACGTCGTCGTATGCCAACAACTTTGAGCCTTCATCTTCTGAGCCTCATCAAAAGCCATCGTCGTCGAGTGTTGAGAAAGTGGACAATAATGAAGGAAAGAGTACTTCTAGTGGTAGTAGTTCTAAGAAGAATAAGTTGATTTGGAGTACTTCATTACATAATAAGTTCTTGGAGGCCATAAGTGTTATTGGCACTAGTAGTAAGTCCTTTAAATTATACTTACTTTGATACTATAAATTTTATATTTATTTGATGATTCTACTTTTGTATTTTTGTAAATGATAATGTGTATATACATGTGTACAATACGAATTTATTTCACGTTTTTGTTATGTGCAGGAGCTGTTCCCAAAAAGATCTTGGAGTATATGAATGTTCCTGGATTGACGAGAGAAAACATCGCTAGCCATTTACAGGTAAATTTTTTCAAATAAATTGAATGTAGACATTGTTAATTTTTTTTGCTAATTATCAAGTTTATCATAATATGCTAGTTAGATAAATAAATTGAATCATGTATACTTTCTCTCATGTGTTCCTATTCTATATTTTTGCAATCGGTCTACCAATACATACAAGTATATATAACATATTCATTTGAGACGTTATCGATCTAATGTCTATGCTAATTAATTATTTATGATTTCTCTCATGTGTTCCTATTCTGTATTCTTATAATGGTAAGTTAATTAACATGGTAAATTATTTATTTGCTACAGAAGTATCGGATTTATGTGAGAAGACTTAACGAGTCGAATGGATCGATGCAACACGGGATGCCATTGAATTGGAATGAGAGACCATTTAGGTCAAGCTTCTCATGGAGCCAATTCCCAACCTTAGCCAACAATAGCTACCTATTGAAATACTCAAGCACCATAAACCATACTCAACATCAACAAGCAAGACTTGCATCAATACCAAACAACTATGGCCCTCAAGGTCTAAGTTTGCTCAACCCCCAACAAAACTCACCATTTCTCCACCCAAACACCACCACTTTTATCCCCTCTATCAACAATAATAACCTTGCAATTAGTGCTAACAATTTTGTCCATAATCATAGACCGATGATGAACATTTTTGAGAGTTCGACCTTAGATAATAATGGACAAAATAACAAGAATTATGACGAAGGTGATCAATTTATGTCTCATCCTATGGACATAAACCCTAATAACAAGCTTACCGAGAGGAACACCAATAATAACGGGACACGTGGACCTCTAGGGTTGACTATTCATGGTCAAGATCAAGAAACACAAAATATTAATACCTTTGAGATGACTAGGCATGGTTTTAATGGTCCACGTCAGCCCTATTTCGATGGTGGGTTGAGTAACAACATGGTCAACGATAACAATAGTCAAATGTTGGGATTTATGAGACATAACAACGTTGTTGATAATCAATCGAGTAACATCACTACTACTACTAATAACAATCATGTGGATAATATGTCAAACATGAACGATGATGTTTCTATTGGTGTTGGTCAACATGAGATTGCGTCTAATGCAACACTTCAAAGCCAAGCCGTCGAGGACTCTAAGGTACGTCTAATTAACCGCTTCGGAATTATTGGTCAGTTTGGTAAATAGTATCGTAGATAAAGTATAATTATTTCTATATATACTAATTCTTGCATGAACGATGATGTTTCTATTGGTTCGTTCATAACCATTTATAGGATTTTTATACCTCAATTAGCCATAATTGTGATCCTCTATTTCCGTAATCACGTTTATAATGCTTGTACTCATTTTATTGATTTTAGTAAGTACTTTTATCCAGTATTACCCATTTTCGAAGTTTTTGTCTATATTTTACATATTTTCGTCTCCTCTAATGTTGAAATGTACTACTGATCTCGCAATAATGTATCGTGAGAGCGTCTCACAGGAGACTTACTCTTCTATATATTGGGTAAATTAATCTAATAAAGGATTTGAAGACCGAATTAAAATGATATTGAGTATTATTGATTTGACGATCCCACCTACAGTGTCAGGTCATTGTTTCATTAGACATTATCTTCATCACATTTACAAAAATTAGATAAAATTGAATATTTATACGTACTTTCATTTCAAGGCAGTTAACAACTTGCTCAACGGGCAAAAAAAAAAAAAACAACTTGTTGTATAACCTAACAAATACTTCGTATATAATAATTGGTTGAAATTATAATTTGTAGGACATGGTGACCTTTAATACTACAACTACAAGTGCACCCTCAGCTACTCCACACCAAGATTGGGCACCAAACCACTTGGATGACTTTAACCTTGTATGTCCTTTGTTTTAAAACTTAATTCAAACCATTTATATGAGTACATATATATTTCACATAATTTTAGATATTATATACAAAGTATTATTATTCATATTATTTTTATATATGAAATTATCATAATTTTAGATATTAGCAAGTGATCATGTTCTATCCTAAAATCAATTGGTTATAAGAGAAATTATTTATTAGCTTATAAACATGTCTCTTTCGCTATTCATCCGCCTTTGTGAAACATTGTCTCATACACATGCAAAAAGACTTCAAAAAAATATCTTCTTTGAAAACCAAAACGATATACGAGTATAACTGCAATATTGATAAAGTTTATTTCACGAAATAACTTATTGACGTTTTTTCCCGTGTTTTTCAGGAATATGGCATGGATGATATTAATGCAATTTTCTCAAATATTGATGGTCAAAATGGGAACAACAACTAATTCAAAAAGTGATAGATTGATCAAGAATAACTTTTAACCATTGGAGATGAAATCTTAATAACTTTATAGTGTAATAATAGTCGTTCTAGAAAATCAAATTTTAGTTTAACATCATGACAATCCTCATAGATGAACTTGCTTTTACAGTTTAAGTTTAATGTTTGTTGGATATATGACTTTAGAATAAACATAATTTAGATATTATGTACGGGTATATCATATATGTAGGTTTATGTTTTGTTGTAATACTAGTTATTATTGCTTTAATTTGTGTAATAGACAATGTTTGTGGTCTTGTTTGTGTTGGTGTAGATACCGAAAAATACCTACGCGGGTTTTTTGAAAATCGAATTGAAAATAGAAGTTTGAAAGATTGAAATTGAATAGTTTGAAAAGGGGGTTTGAAAAGTATTGATTTTAGAAGAGGTGACTTTAGAAAGTCGTTTTGAAAATCGATTGGAGTCGCCACCAAATTTGAAAGGAATTTGGAACCTATCGTCGTGTCCTAGTCCATAAGACACGAATCTTAGA
>JAUEKU010148032.1:0-12208 GCA_032274805.1 Gypsophila paniculata
GAATCCTGCTGACCCTTATTAAACCTATGAACCTCATCAACAAACAACACAGTTTTAATCCCTTTTTTCGACCTCGATTTTCGTGCTTCGTCTACGACTTCCCTAACATCCTTAACACCCGAAGTAACCGCCGACAAACAGACCAATTTATACAAACCCGGTGACGTGGAACTCACAATTGCCCTCGCAATTGTGGTCTTCCCCGTCCCAGGTGGTCCCCACAGTATAACCGATGGCAACTTATTATATTTAACAGCGGAATCAAGGAGCGAATGCGGCCCCACGATATGACCCTGGCCCACCACCTGGTCAATCTTTTGGGGCCGCATTCGCTCCGCCAAGGGTTCCAAGACAAGTCCACTTGTCTTGGAACCCTTGGCGGGACCCGCCAAGTGTTCCGAACCGAGAGGTGGCGACTCGGAACACTTGGCGGGAAACGAGGAGAGTTTGGGGCGTTTATTAGTAGGGAGGTTGTGCAAGGGGAA
The DNA here is from genome assembly GCA_032274805.1 of Gypsophila paniculata. NCBI lineage: Eukaryota > Viridiplantae > Streptophyta > Magnoliopsida > Caryophyllales > Caryophyllaceae > Gypsophila > Gypsophila paniculata. The sequence goes on from JAUEKU010148032.1 coordinate 486, forward strand.
GAATTTGTCGAGTTTAGGTTGTTGAGACGGTGGTTGAGGCGGTGGGTGAGGGTGGTGGTTGAGGAGCCAGTGGGTGGCGAGGTTGGCGGAGGTGCCGCCGGTGGCGCGGAGGGCTTGGGCGGCGAGGTCGGTGGAGAAGCCCATGCTTATTAGTTGTTTCATTTCTTCTTCCATTTTTTTTTATTTTTTTTAGTTTCTTGTTTTGTTTAAGTAGATGCTTTTTTATTTTTTTTTTCTCATTTATGATTTTAAATTGAACTTGTTTAGCTCTAACGGAAAAATGCATAATTTAATATAAATATTTTTAATAGAATATTTATACAATTAATAATAATTTTTTTAAATTGCTTGTAATACAGAATAGTTAATAAGTTGTTTTAAAGAAAAATTTTAACTATATACTCCGTATGACTTGTTAAATGAAAATATGAAATGATGACAAACAAAAAAGTGTTCTAATTGAAAAATGGGATAATTCCCACGGTATCCCTGAGATTTGTATTTTTGCCCAAAATACCTTTTTTTTTCATAAAAAGTCTTTGACCGATCAAAACTCGTGACTATGAGTTACGAATACGACAATTCTTTTTTTATAAATCGTAGATCTTGACAAGGTCTTCTATTTGAAAAAAAAAATCCGTATTTGGAACTCGTGGCCAGGAGATATGGTCAGTCAAAGTTCGTTCGGTAAAAAAACTTTGACCAATCAAAACTCGTGATTACGAGTTCCGAATACGAAAATTCCTTTGTTCATATCGAAGAACTTGTCAAGATTTACGATTTTAAAAAAAAAAAAAATTGTCGTACTCGTATCTCATAGTTACGAGTTTTGATTGGTCAAAGACTTTTTATAAAAAAATAGGGATATTTTGGGCAAAATTGTAAAGTTTAGGGATATCATGTAAATTATTCCTTAGAAAAATTTGTAGTTTCCAAAAGTGAAGGCAAGTTTGCGCGCCAAAGCAGTTGGAAAGCGAGCCAACATTTTGGCGTAAAGTTCCGCAAACTAATAAACCCCCAAAACACCGAATCATGGGCCCAAAGGATCATTTTAGCCCAGCCCAATTTTGAAATGAGCCACCATTATGTAAACCCGGCTCCGTCCTTTTATGGGCTACCATAGCACATGAATACATGATCCTTCATCAACATGGGTTGGGCCTGGGTTTGTCCGAGCCCTCATGAAGGGGTTGGGTTTAGGTTCACGATAAACAAGCCCGACCCGACTCAACCCTCCCCTAAATTATGTCGAGCTAGTCAGGTCCGGTCCAACCTAGCCTTGGCCACCTCTAAGAGGAAAACAAGTGTGGACTACTTATTCGTCCTAAATTATTTAGTCTCTTCGACCTACAATGTTTATTTGACTTTTTTTTTTGTTCAGTCCAAAGCGGTATTTTAAATGTAGATCGATGTATTGGTCGATCGCGTCCATTGAAAGACGAGGAAGTGTCACTTTATAAGTTAAGGAGTTACACCGTAAAATCAATTGGTGATAAGAAGAAATCCTCTTAAAATTATTAATGCTCAACTCTATTGTAACCACGATGGATATAAAACCGTACATGTGACGTCCTTCACACAAGAATATGTCATCAACTACCTTGCTATTCAAGAGATAATGGATAAGGTAAGAATCAAGACCCTTGCATCTAATATTCATGATCCAAATAAAAGTGAAGTTCAAAAGAAAAAGGTAATCACTTTTCTTAAACACTATATATGGGGAAAGTTGGGCCACTTGTGGCAATTCAAAAAGTAGAAAAATCGCGTGACTAAGGCCTCCATTCTACCTTCACAATAGTAATAATCCTTTTATATACCACGCTCTATCTTTCTTGTTACTACTTGCTCCGTACTACGTACAAATCTAGTAATCTTACCACGATTACTTACATCTGTTTATTTACGTTTATTTTTTGTTATTCAATTTTCTAAAGACACCTTGCCAACGGGTACATAAATTAATGATATTTTGTATAGTCTTTAATTTCAATTTCAGCATAAAATTACTCCCTACGTTCCAGTGAATTGTTAACGTTTGATATTTGAGTGTTTATATATGATACAATTAACCCTTATATTTTTGTGGATTATACAAATTTCATATATTGTACATGTAAATGAGCGTGTTATAATGACATTCGTGTATTAAGTTATTCTATATTTGTTTTTATACTCCTTCATTTCTTACATTTGTTTTTGTATCAAAACTAAAACGTTAACAAATGACTGGGACAGAGGAAGTAGTAGATTTTAGAAAATGGAATATAATATAGTAGTAGTGAATATTATATAGTAGTAGTAAATCTCAACATTAGTGCTAGACAATAGTAAGGCGAGCGGGCGGGAAAATAGACTCCGTGAATTGCGGAGAAGCCGTCACATAAGCGAATATTCTCTCAGCGGTTTTAGAATTAGTATAATAGAGGATATGATCATTTCAAATTCTAAGTATATAATAGTCATTTGAAATTCTTATATTAATTTTTTTTCATATTTTTCGACAAAAATGTAAAAATTTGAAAATATTTTTTTAAAAACCATCATTTTAACTTCACCGCTATATGATCCCATCGTAGATTTTTTTATGGTAATCCACCCCGACCCTGCCCCCACCCTTCCAATTCCAATTTCGGAGATTCGCAAACAAGTTTGTGGAATTGGATTTGGAATTGAATTGAAACATTTTAATTTCTAGAATTGAAATAATGGAAATGAAATCAATTCCAACTTTCCAAATACTACATAATATAAATTGTAATTTGCACCATACAACTTTAGCTCGTCATCTTGTTATGTCTTTCCAATCACCATTACCTCTAACAAGCCCGAGGTTGATTAAACTTTAAGAAATCAATATATCCACCGTTGTTCTCGTGGCCGTGGAGAATCGATTGGTTAGCTAGAGAGTAGAGAATGAAGAGAATGAAGAAAATGAAATCACCAGAAATACCAATACTTCATGAAATTTTTCGGAACACATCTTAATGCAGAAGCAGCCTCTCGATCCAAATACAAGCCAAACAATAAAACCAGTTACCTAACTCAACTACCAACAACAGCAGCTTACAGAAACCTCCATTTGAGAGCAAAAGCTAACACCCAACTGCAGCATGTGTAAGAAGCCGACATCATGTTCCTTATATCGGCTTAATTTTGAAGTGGAGTGAAATCAGGGAGAAGACGAAACATTTCAAGTCCTGCAACATTAAATTAAATTAGAAGTGAATGTCGACGCCATAAAACAGAAAACATCAGAATTTAACATGAACATTGAAACCTTCATCCCAAAATGATTTGGACCTGGCCAGCAGAATTCACCGTCAATAGTAAATGCAAATGATACAAAGAGCATAAGAGCATCGAAAATGTACTAGTCCCTTCCCACATTTTTAACCGAGATCAAACTACCTCATTTAAAACAAACAGAACTATACTAAATGTTCTTGGATCCTACTTTCGGCAAAGCAGATAATGTCTTGCTCACTTGACTATGACTTCTTGACCTTCACTTGATCAAACTGAACAATGACGTACTCTCTTCATCGTGTTTATATTGTACTTATTTCCTTTTCACTCCATCTCATAATAATGTACCCCTTTCTAATAGTAAGAAAAAAAGGAAAGAAAAAAAGGAAAAAAGAAAAAGTAACTTCCCTATAATATTCTTAGTTAAGCAACATACACCTCCATCTTATTCTTATTGATATTGGTATTGCTAGTGGGCGCAGCATGGTAAGATAATGCGGCATCTCCATGCGTGAATGCTTTAATCAGGGAAAAATAAGACATTTCGTTTTCACCGCTATATAAAAATGAACTCTAATAAAAATGGAGACAGAAAATGAGATAAAGGGGGCAATAATTATCATCTCCTTACATCTATGAGTGGAATCCTATGATGCATAATCCCATATTCCCATCTAGGCACATGAAAACGTCTCATTCTGTCTATAACAATATTACTGCCAGAAGGCATGAATGAAATATCAAGATATCGACACCATCTCAGGTCTTGTCGCCAAATTAAAAACTTCGATGGGTATACTCGGACATAAACCGAGCTTGTTTGATAGTACTAGGTCAATAAAGGAAGAATCTATCAGACAAAACCAAATTCCTCCCCAAATAACCAGATTATCTACTTAACAACAGACCTTGTTTCCAAAGATAAACGTATCAATCTCACTACATGGAAGTTGGAACATTACAATCACGTTTTTCAAACCACCCAAAATAGTATTAAATCTCGGCATCGATAATGGTCGAAGTGTCGGCCGTTGCGGCCTGATCTGTCTATGTACAGCTAATATCGCTACAAAATGTGGTAAAATACAGCCACGGTAATCATCAAACCCTTTATGATGCGGCCGTTTTTAGTTGTCAAAACCTTGATATGAAACCATGCATCCGAAAGAGGAAAATAGGACAATATAAATGGGATAGAGGGTATATATCTTAACATTATTGGCATGAAAGAAAGCAAGTATATAGTACAGCCTCCAAAGTACATGTTCTTAACCATATGGCAAGAAAAGCCAGCCAACAGATCCAATCATAAATACAACAATCAATGAAAACATGTTGAACGTTAGATAAAAGATACAGTGACAGATAACGCATAACGACCTTCACTAAGCTTCAACACTCCAGTAACTGGTTTCATTACGGCTACCTATTGGCAGAAAGCACATCCCAGTAAATATACCATAGAACATGAAAATAGTTACACCAGTAAAACACTAAGTTCTGAGATTCAGCAAGGCTGTCTAATCTCAGGGACATCTAAACAGCTTGCTTATTTGTATGCCGGAGATCAACTAAATAACATAAGTCAAAAGTTTGACTAATTGAGGGTAGAGAATTATATGTTTCACTCAAATGTGGCAGAAAACTCAGCAAACACTAAGGCATGATATTAATCAGCCTATCAACCTAAATAAAAGCCACCCGAGAGAGGCAAATGAAATTATAAATAACAACTATTACAATAATAATACCCCTTTAGGGCAAAACTGAGTTATTCCAATCATTAAACCGTCATAAAGGCACACGTCTATTTGGAAAAGAATTCCGCATCAGAAACAAGCCAGTTATTAGTCAAAAGTCTAAAACACAAACCCAACGTCCCAAATGGGTAGACAAGGTAAAAGGTTCGGACAACAAGGGCAATATACAACCAATCACCTAGTACAAGTCTCATTACCATCCGGCAGACAAGCAACTAAACCAATTCAATCAGTTTCTATGATCGGAATCATTTTACTAACATATATATGCCATGAAAAAAATTCAACAGCCAGCGCATTTACCATGACAAACCAAATGAAGTTGAAGGAAAAAGAAAACAACAACAACAATGCTCAGAAATAGAAGCAGCGAAAATTATGTGGGCATGTTGGAGACGAGAGACATTAGATAAAGCCCAATGAGATCACATTGATCCTAAGGGATTCAAAACAAGAGCAATTGTAAACCTTGGACATGCCACTAATGATTTCTAGAAATAACATAGTGCCAAGCACGCAATTGTCGATGTATGAGTCTTTCTTTTCGTCCAAGTCGAAAGAAAAGAGGCCAAAAATTGAACACAAAAAAGAGCAACTATGAATAACACAAAGTAGAAACCCAAAAAATATACATTCCAAACTGCATCGTCTGCTGGCCAAAGAAATCATAGCAGCAACTCAACATAATACTACAGATATCATAAGTTGATAAATGGCACATCATTAATGATTAATTAATAGAAAAAAAAAACCTGAATGAGCAAAGCGAACAAAGACAAGCTCTAACCTGAACAAGGTAATAGAAGATGCGGAGGCCCTCAGGATCATTACTGCTCTGGACATCAACAAGCGAACCGATCTTTGAAGTAGTGAAGGAGATGTGCTCATTTCCCATCACAATCTCTAGCTCCTGCCTCCCAACACGGTCCGGCTCAGGCCAAAGGTTGTCGTCCTCCTTCATAATCTAACCAAAACAACAAACATTTCACAGAATTACAACCACGAATGCAGACATAGCAAAAAGTAAGTCAAACTCGAATACTCCATTCCTAACACGCTTAAATCCCAGATTCTTCTACTGAAATCCAATTAAATCGGTATTTTTACTCCCACTGATTGAGTCATTTGTTTACCTTTCTACTTAGTAATAAGCGTAAACTAACGTCGTTCTTTGCCTAAACATAATATTCAACGTAATTATCAGGCAAAATCTTCTAGCTAAAACTATTGTCCTCTACTCTAATTGATTTTCTAGCATCAAATCATAATTTTACATAAATGAAACGTTTACTTTACGCTCATTTCCAAGATAAAAAGCTAAACAAATGACCGAATCAAAGGGAACATCGGAAACATCAAAACCCTAGCGCAAATGCGAAGTACTTCCGCCGATTAATGAGGCTCATGAAGGTCGGTATAAGTTCACCATATTATAAGTTCTAAGAACTGATGAAGGCTCATTCCCAAAATTAAAACGGTAAACAAATGACGGAAACAAACGGAGCATAATCGAAAAAGCGAAACCCTAGAAGAGAGACGGAGGAGGGAGGGAGGGAGGGAGGGAGGGAGGGAGACCTCGCTATCGGAGATGATGCGGCGGCACTCGCGGAGGACGGCGGGGGTGAGGAAGACTTCCTTGCGAATCATGGTGTCGTTCTTGTAGTTGGAGTTGTTGGCGTAGCGGAGTTTGCCGTCGGGGCGAAACTCGAACTCAAGGAACTCGTGTCCGAACTTGCCTTTGTGACCCACGTAATACCTCAGGTAGAACTCTCCTACGTCTTCTTCGCTCGCCATCGTCTTCAATTTTTTGTTTATTCTTCTCTTCTCTTGTTCTGTCTAGTTCTTCACTAATCAATGGCTTTTAATGGGCTTTTTTTTTTCTTTATTTATTTATTTTTTTTATAATTTATAATTCGGAATAACAATGTGAGAGTTGTATGTAGACCTGTCAAACGGTGAGTCGGATGGGTTACAACTTACAAGTTGGGTCAATTATGATTTGAGTAAAATATTGGTCGTGTATATTTCGGTTTTAGATAGAATATGGGTCTGGTGTAAATAACGTGTAATGTAATGGTCGGATGTATATGGGTTCTAAGTCGGGTTTGAATCAAAATACGTGTTGATCAACGTGTTTTTATCGTTACTTTTTTTTCATTTTTCTATATAACTCTACAATTTTAAAAAAAAATATCTTTAATAAAATAATACGGAGTATCAACAAAATTAAATTTTGCTGATTATCAATTGTAAGTTTCTAAAAAATAAGTTTTTACACATGATGTCTAGTTATGTTGATTTTATCAAATTAACTAGTAAGTTAGCGTGTGATATAAATATCTAACTAGTTTAACTATCCGTGTCATACACGGGATTGTTAAAAAATATGTAATTAGTGTGTTTTATTAATTTCTTATTTATTTGAATAAAATTCCGTAATTTGATGATTGTTTGATATAAAATCCAAAGAATCTTAAATTTGGGTGACAAATAATTTTCGCGCACATTAATTTTTCATAATTTTATCGTTGGAGAACTTACTATTTTACATCTTACGCTACTATTATAATATCTCCTATCCAGTGGGTCTAATTAAATTATAGTAATATAAATAATATTTCGTATATAAATATGTTCATATAAAAGCGAATAAAAGTTCCAAATATCATCAATACATTTTTATTATCTTCATGGCCTGAGTTGCATTAAAATTAAACTCACCTACTTATCATTGATTTGGAATTAGAAACCTATTATATCACCAACGAATCTACACTTATCAAAGAACTTGTAGGCAGAATATGGAAAATCAAACCAATCTAATATCATCCAAATTTTAGGTACATATAAATTTAATTTAATTTATAAAATGTAAAATAAGTACATGAATAAATAATTAATATATATTTGCAGAGTAACAATTCAATATTGACATGAGGTTAAAAACTAACAAATAGTGAATATTTAAGAAAAATGTCATACAATTCAATTAAAGGACTATACATCTGAGGTTCAGATGCAAAGTTTTTGAGTTTTTTTTCTAAACAATCTAAGTTTTATACTCAGAAAGTTTATTAATACTCAAAAACTCTATTTTACCTTAGAAACTTATTAATAAAATTCAGAAAAACTTGTTTATGATATAATACATCAGATTTATAATCCTATTTCTCCATACAATTAAGAAAAAATATAAACGAATATATAAATTCTAACATATTGTTGTGTTCATTATACCAATTATATTACAAAAGTTTAAAAGAATATAATGAAAAAGAAAAACAATCAACTATTTTAATACAATTGTTAATAATATATTTAAAAATCGATAAATGATTACAATATATATTAAAACTTAATAAAAAAATTATCTATAAAACTTTTTATTGATCATTTTGTTAAAGGAGATGGTCTCATATGCAACTTATTCTATTGTGTAAGAGAATATTCAACACCCTCTTGAAACTTTTTTTTTTTTTTTTTTAGTTTTGGGAATAAGTCCATTTTCTTTTATAAATATGTTTTTTTATTGTGTAAATATGTAAGAGTGAATGTGAGTTTTATTCTTATCATGATTATGATAACTAAATTATATGTATATAGTATTTTTTGTGAATATTCCAATTCCAATTTATAAATATATCTTCTATTATGTTTATTGAAAATTAGATGATCTATTACAAATGTTAAGAATTTCGGAAATTGTAGACACCGAAATTTTATATTTTGGTATCTAAATATTATTTTGTATCTTTAGTATTTTGGGATAATTATCAAAAAAATATGTGATAATATCTCTATGATATTAGTTGATATATTTTAGCTTGCCCTCCAAGCCATCTTATGGCTATAAATACGGTCTTCATTTTAGGGTTGAGGAGCTGATGAAATAATAAGCCTTAAGGCCCCGTCCTAATACTACCCGGGATGGATTAAGCCATACATTAAGGCCTCATCACCTCTCTACGGAATTAAGTCATACACCTAGACCTCCGTAGTCCTATCAAATCCTAAAACTCCTAGAAGATGGAATCAAGAACCCACCATCTTTCAAATAATAAATAAAATTCTTGTTTTCCATATGTTTTCTTTCTTTTATTGCAGGTTCGAATTTTTATGGTTTACAAACTTTTATACTTTTGTGAATTTTACAACTTTCATATAATGTACGTGTAAGTGAACATGTTATAATGACATCTGTGCATTAAGTTACTTTATATTTGTTTTTATGTTCCTTCATTTATTGCATTTGTTTTTGTATCAAAATTGAAACGTTAATAATTGACTAGGACAGAGGGAGTATAAAATAGTCTTATCTAACAATTACTAAATGGTACAAATATGTTCGTTTTTTATCTAATTGATTTATGACCGGATCAAGATCGAATTATCCACTTGGCCCAAGACTAGATCGGACCAAAATTGTTAGACCTGCTCTTTGGTCCATCAAATTTTGAGTTTAGATCTTCATTTCTTCAGTCCAGTTCAATCCAACTCTCGGACCGGTGCGGACCGCTACGAAAAAGAACATCTCACACGTCCGTCGTCACTCTCGAACCAAAATTCATCAGTCTCTCAATCGGTCCATCCTTACCTACGGTTTTTTTTTTCAATTTTTTATTTCATTTCGGTCTAGTTCAGTTCAATTTTTTTTTCTTTTCAGCATACGATTTTTTTTTTTGAAAGTTTGATCAATTAATTTCAATTGTTGTCGTGTATTCTCTATATAATATGTTTGATCTTTTTGGTCTATTATTCTCCAATCAGACCGTTGTATGTCGTTACGACTCAAATTTGACAATTACTATGATCATTATTAAGTAAACTGCAACCTTTTTATGCAATTTTACTGAATAATAATCACGTCTTAGTATGCATATATCAGTCTCATTCGAGATATTTTGTCACTTATACTGCTCGTACTGTTTCCGATATGAGTAAGTCTTGCGTACAACGCCCGTCAATTTGTGAGTAAAAGGCGATCACTGACCACTTTGATCTCTAAAAGTGGTCACGCTAAGCGTTAAACTGGACACATTTTACTATTTTAGTCACAAAGAGGTCGTTGTACGCATACGTAGGTCTCAAATGAGCATTTGTGTTGTGATATATTCTGCCTATTTCTCTGCTGGTTGCTGCTAACATTGCTGTCTGTTTTTCTCGTCGGTCGGTCTGCGTATCATAGAAATGAGAATTGTGGGGTTAACTGGTGGCATTTCATCTGGGAAAAGTACTGTGTCTAATCTCTTTAAAGCTCACTCCATTCCTGTCGTCGATGCTGATCTTGTTGCTCGGGTACTTCTCGTCCCTGTCTCGCCTTGGCCTTAGTTTCAATTCATCTGTTTGATGTGTTATACCGTCTTTTGGAGATTTTAGTTTGTATATTGCGGCCTTTTTTGAGCTCTACATTTTAAATATTGTATGTGCTCCGTGAATTTTTCCTATGTAATTGTAATTCGCAAGATCGTATGGTTTCACCATAGCAGTACGTGATGAGCGACAGTTGTTGTTGGGTGAAGGATTTAAAATAATTTTATGAGTGATGTTGCTGTTGGGCATTCATGGATGTCGGGGTGTCTACTAGATTGCTGAGAATGTTCACCGTCTATTTTCCCCATTTGCGTACTTTAGGGAAAATCAGTAGCATATAGGAAAGGTCTCTATGAAGACATAAAAAGACTCAAAGTTTGGAGGCTGATTATTGTTATGCTTCTTTGATTTCATTCGAAGTTGCTCTTTGATGACAAGTATTATTGAGGGTTTGAGGCGATGAGAGTGATTCTACATTTCAACCAATCATGACACTTAAGCTTACAGTTCAGACATGAGGGGGTCAAGGTCAGTTGTTAAATAAGATTCAGGATGTCTGCGGATTTGACCCCTAGTGTAATTCCTCGAGTATTTGTGAAATTGAGCTTTGGTTACGGTGGCGAGGCAGTGCTGGATTTGTTCTAGCTGATGTTTGGCGAGCAACAGATATGAAATCCTTTCGTCTTACTCTTAGCATCCTCATTTACACGAATTTGCCTTCCACAATATAATGGGGATTTTAGCCATAGAAAAACTCTTTTCATCTGTTGCACAAAAGAATGAGCTGGAATCTGTGAAAGATGGTATTGCTCTGTTATATATGTGGTCTATTCGGTCATTTTTGCTTGTAGAGTGCCAAGATATGATATTCTATAGTCTGTGAAGTCTGAAAATTGTTTTATTGTTTGGCTAAGAGGTTAGTTTTGAAACGCTAGCCACGAGGTGAGACTTTAGCCAAATGCCCAATAGACACTTGAAAGGAGTACCCTTGAGGTCATCGGGCAGATTTTTCGAGGTCCACATTGAGGCTTATAGTGTATATCTATGCGAATTTGCATTTGTTCATCCTTGTTTGCTTACCCATTTTTTTCCTTCTTATTTCTTATTTCGTCCCCACGTCCATCACACGTAGTGGCGGAACCAGGATTTTAGGTTGGGGGGAGGAAACATGAGTGCTGTAGGTGCTGTATTTCGTCTGCGTTTACACCCCCCTATACTTTAAGCCAAATGCTTTCTCATTGCACTTAGAATTTGTGATATATTCAAATGTCATATGATGTTTATCTGTGGGTTCTTAATCATGGTTGTCTTCACTCTTCAGGATGCGTTGAAGAAAGGCACAGGAGGATGGAAAAAGGTTGTGAAGGCATTTGGGGATGAAATTCTACAGCCTGATGGAGAAGT
>JAUEKU010148143.1:0-12207 GCA_032274805.1 Gypsophila paniculata
TCTTTTGAAGGGGTTCTCTCTTTTAACAATATTTTATTTCCTATGGTTGTAATCGATTTTTATCGGGTTGAATTTTATCTATTTGAATGATTGTACCCACTTTGGGGTTTCAAAAAAAAAAAAAAAAAACCATCAAGTACATATATTGTCGTAGGAGTATGATGAAAAATCTCATTAAATCTGTTAAAGTATAAAATTAATTATTAGACCTCTGATTGATTGAAGCCTAATGATTGAACTTATACTTTAACAAAATCTTTCTTCAAACAAAGATTTTTAACAAATGTTTTGATATTTATATAAATCACTAAACAAAGACTAAAAAAATATAGTCAAGTCGTCTATGTTGGTCAAGTGGTGAAGTGGAGGGGAAGTTGTGTTGCACTCACACTAGTATAAGAGTTAGTGCAAAATAATGCTATGCATGATTAAAAAAATTTGCGTACATACGATGTATCACGTTACCGTATATTATAACTATTTAAATACGGAGTATATTTTTTTGTTTATTTGGGCACAAATGTTCATGTAAAATTGTTGTACGTGTACGACGGTCGCTTCGTGATAAAAATTGATCATTTTGATGCTTAAGGTGACTATTTAAGAATTAAGGTTTCAGCTTTAAAGTGATTAACTTAAGCGTTACAGTAGTCACCTTTAGCATTAAATTGGTCACATTTTGTCATCAAAAAGTCGTCGTACGCGTACATCCGTCGCACACGGGACTACTTATTCCAAGGATGTTGTCGAATCATTTGAAATCAGGTCTTTCATTAGCAATGTCTGATGACGTGATACATCAGATGCATGCATGATATATTAACACGTAATTTGATTCAGCTTATCTGAAGGAAATGTGATCCAACTATTTTGAACCTAACTATGTTGTAATACGAAATGTGTTGGTGATTTAAGTGAAATCATCGGCCGTTTAAGTTAATCGGGATTTACGGGAATTTCAATTAAGTAAATATGTCATATTGTAAGTCGGGAATGCGGGGTGCATGCTTATATAAATGACGATTATACTTAATGAGTGTCTTAAAATTACGGTGATAGATGTTTATGAAAACTATGTGTCGTGCGCGCACGCGCAAATAAGTGCGCGCACGCGCAATGGTTGCAGAGAAAAATCGCTGCATGACTTGCGCGCACGCGCAAATAAGTGCGCGCACGCGCAACACTTGCAGAGGAAATTCTGCATGACTTGCGAGCACGCGCAAAATTGCGCGCACGCGCAAACTCTGAAAAGGCACGAAATTTGTTTGTGTGTACGTAATTGTACACAATGGTTGGTCTTATGTTCTAGCACCATAACTGATCAAAGTCTTCTTATATCACCATAAGACATGTCCCTTGGTATTAAAAATTTATTTCCCTATAAATATAGGGTTGGAGGGAGAGGAATAAAAGAGACTTTCTCTTGAAAAACAAAGTCGGGATTTTCCCGAAACAAACACAAAACCAACACAAAGTTCATGGTATGTCTTTGTTTCTCAGCCTAAGAACAAAGGGAACTACTTGTTTTATCCTGCGAGAAATCCCGTGTAACCCAAGGCTAATAGGGTCGGAATATTCTCTAAGGAAAGCGGTATCCGTGACTCAAGTTTAATCCAAGTATATCATTTGTCGTCTCTACTTTGTAGGACGTTATTCTCGTACTACTTTATATTTTCGATATTGACCGACAAGCCCCAAATAACCAACAAAATGTACAATGACGTGGTACACTAGTGCTACGCCGTGTTCATGATATCAAGACATTACATGTGTGAACTAGTTTAAACCTAATGAGGGGACCTTATCTTCATTTGGTATCAAACGTGCTAATTATCCACTTAATTAATTAATTAATTATCTTTATCGAGGATAATGGTTACTTGTATTAGTGGATGGTGCAATCTAGTAAAAGGGTTACGTGTCCGGTGTCCATAATTAGAAATAAGAAATAAAGGGACTGTTGACCTTTAATTACGGGACCAAAACAATAATTATGTCTTTGAGAAGAATAAAAGTATAATTATGATTTATGATTATGAAGTGACTTATGCACGTCCTTTGAAAGTAGAGTAAGCCCTAATACAAATTTGTACCCTACATCATACGTCACATTTATTTGTGGACCTCTTAGGAGGTCAATAAAAAAAGACATGTGTTTCACATATTCGGTACTATTGTACTGTTTAGTCTCTTATAAGACAGTTGTATATAGGAAATATATCTGTAATTAAATAGATTTTTTCAATAGGAATATATCCTTCTGAGTTCTGATCCATTTCTTTATGTATACTTTTGAATCGATTATTTAGGAGATCTCATGCAAATGAATAATACGTGGTCCCTAGATTAAATTTTAGAGTAAAAAGGTTATTAAAAAAATGTAAAGAAACGGATGAACCACTCAAAAAGAAATACGTATGGAAATGAGTTAATAAAAAAAAGTATTTTATATAACATTATTACATATATGACGGTCTCATTTGATTGTTTATGAAGCTTAAAAGTTGGATGAAGTGAAGACGCACAAACATACTGTAAATTACTCATATTAACATGACATAGATCGCAATAAATATAGTTTACTCATAATGGAACATATAGAAATTTGAGATTCATATAGTGGTCATAAAACCAAATAAAATAAGATAACGCATAACTACTTTATTGGAAAACTTTCGAAAATTCTCTAGATTAAGACAAACTATACTCTAATGAAAAAACATCTTTGAGAATATAGCATACAATAATTTTTTTTATTTGACAACTCGATACTTTACCATGACAACAAATGAGTCGAGTAAAATTCAACTTAATTACACGGAGTGTATGTTTTCAACACAAAATAACTCCTCAAAATAGATATCAATCGTATCATAAACATATAAACATTTTTGTTTCAGACCACTCTCCAATCGATAAGACGGCCTCCTATGAGAGCTGCTCCAAAACAAAGGCTACCAAAATATACATAGCCAATTGAAAATTTGACTACAAAAATTTAACTACTTAGCCAACATATTAACTGTAGTAAAACTAGTAAAACATTAACTTAAGCCACAATTTACTAGCCCACATTAACCAACAATTTGTTGGGATGCTAAAACCAAAGTTGGCACCAAAAATTTATGGCAATTTTTTTTCATGATGTTCACACACCATTTTGACCTCTTAACCTTGGCATAACCGGACCGCTGGCACCCCTTCTCACGTTTCGGAATGACCATGGCCGCCTAGCCGGGGTCACTTTCTTGTTCCACCTGTCCTGCTTTAGGAGTTCTTTCTTCTTTGTGACTCCCTCGGCTATCTCTTCCCACACGTCTTTTTTCTTGTTCCACCCGTCCTCTTGCTTTAGCCACACGTCCTTTGCCTTGTTCCACCTATCCTCTTGCTTTAGGAGTGCTTTTTTCGCTGTGATTGCCTCAGCCATCTCTTCCCACACATCTTGTTTACCGTTAGCTGTCGAAAAATAACCACAAGTTAGAAAGTGAATCTTACTCTAATGCTATATTGATGGAGATAGCGTGTGAGGCAAAGTGCAAGGGTGGGTAAAAGCAGGTGGAACCAATAGCTTTTGATAGGGGAAATTTTGCAAATCAATAGTTACCCACGATTCCTGTCGATTGCATTAAGCATTGCGTTGAGTGGACTGTTACAAGAAATGTTTAACTACTATACATTGCGAGAAAATATCAGCCAATCATTTCACAAATATAGCCATATACGAAAATTTATCGCTCAGATTGTAAGCCATACCAGGACCATTAGTATGCAGTTCCTGAGTGCTGCTTTCGGATGCCACTTTTATAGTAACATCTTGTGCTTCGTCGGGTCTCCTACTTGTCGAAGGCGCAAAGCTGCCATTTGACGTAGGGACTTTGGCGCCTATTGATGAAATGAAGTCACTCAGCTTCAATATCCGTACATCATTCAATGACATAAAATCTGTCTGAAATTCATATAGCATAAGCAATTAAGCAAAGAAAGGGTTGAACCAAATCTTGAAACAATCACAGTAAATAACGATTGAAGATTCGGTCGGATACCTCCAAGGACCCATCGTCATTATAGACGGCAAAACCAAGAGGTTGTTCTTCAGCCACTTCCTCAGGACATGCCTTCTTTTTAACATTAAGTGGATAATCAGGGACAGGAACCAGTATAACCTTATTGGACTCGGGATCAAATGACGTAATTTTCCCGACCTGTAAAATGAGTTGTGACTTGAAAGGTCAAAAATGCTACGGATAACTAAGATACAACTATTATCAACATTAAAAGTGAGTACCCGAAAAGAGGACAGCTCTGGGCACAAAGATGATGACAGCTCTAATAAACGATAAGCAACGATGTCTCCTGCCTGCCAAATTGGAAGAAACGCATCGGTTGAAAATCGAAATAGAATTTTTGTGGCTATAAGCCTTGTAAAAGAAAGTTCAATTTTATTTGACAACTTGACTATGCCGGGAAACATAAATAACGAATGAAAAAAACAAACCTTTGGCAAGTCAAGTAGAGGAAGTAGCTTGTTAAAATCAACTGGCTTCCTTTTCGGAGGATATTTTTTGGCACCCCATGTACTGGACGAATGGCCATTAGAGTTTTTCCAGGACGAGGTTGGCTCGTTGATGGCATCCCATGAACTTGGCTGCTTATCCTGGCCCCATTTCTGACCTTTTTTGTTCGTGATTCCGTTCCAGCCATTTGCTTCCTGAAGCACATATTCAAAGAAGTGGGTCAGATGAAGCGGGAAGGGTCAGCAATTATTTACCCTCACTAATGATTTCGACGACATATTATTACTATAAAAGAACTGCCGCTTCACAATACAAGACGCACAAGCAGTCATCGAGTCATTTTACTTTATTCCATAAAAAATCCAAAACCAAACCCTTGGTAAGATACACACAGTAGAAAATAGATATAAAAACTGTAAAAAGAAGTTGTAACTGTTGTTACATCCAAAGACGGCTCAACCCTGAATCATACTGCTATAGTTCAGAAAGAGCTGGAATAGCAGGAGACACAAGATTCTGCATCAATATTTCTCAGCAAATCAACAAGCATAGCAGGAAACGCATTTGCTAATGGTTTGTCATAATGTAAAGCAATGAGATTGCAGCGCATTAATGATTAACATACTATCACCAGCTCTTTTTCTAAAAGACATAGTTGTATGCTAGTGCAGCATACGAAATTTCCAACGATTACATCAAGTATGGTAATTTAATTGACGACAAGCAAAGAGAAACGACAGTACATAAAGCATATAAGAGATTTGGATAACTTCATAGCACACCTTTGCTACATCAGAAACTTCCTTTTGAGCAGAAGGCTTTTCCCAAGACCCGTTTTGAGTAGAGTGAACATCTAAACTTTTTGCTTCTTCAACATCTTTCACTGTAACCAAAGGGAACTTACAGCATGTAAATGCCAAGTCGCACGAACAAAATGTGTAGATGTTAAGAAAAAAAACGATATTGGGATCTAAATTGACTTCGACAAGTCGACTACACTTCTTTATGTGAGCAACAAGTCCACGACTTTGATAAAGAGAAATCACAACCCCAAAAACTCTTAATGTAACCTCAGGGATCAATGTCATAATTCAATTAAAACACTCCAGAAAAAGCGAGCCCTGCTCTCCCTGTTTTGAAAGGGCTCTCCAAATCATGTTTCATAGAAGATAGAAGTCATAAAACTATTGCAAGGATACTAAAGATCCCAATCAAGTGAGGTCGTCAATTTTCCTGTCACTTTACACATACTTCGCTCCCACTTGCTGTAATCATCTCTAGTTGAATCCTTAGTGCATATATTTGGCATATATGTATGAGAAACTTGAAATTTAATAATCTAACAAATGTAACATCTATCCGAGAAGCAGAGACTAAGTGGAAGCACCTTTTCCGGAAGGTTTATATCGAATAAGACCAGGTCGGACCTCTACTGGGACAAGGTCACCATCTGCATCACTATCGTCATCAGATTGTTGTGTGTGTATGTCCTTTTTAGATCCTGTATTTGCTGTCATGTCTTTCACTGGTTGTTTATCAGACTGCTGCAGTTGACATATGAAAGGCTTGATAAACATCTAATACAAGTAGCATCGTAATCAACAGCTATATTACTTCGACACTTCACCTTGGTCGGTTGTGTGTCAAACACTCAAACATATCAAACACAACACCACAACTAGACACTACATTTTAGGCCCGAAAAATCATTTTGTTTCACAAAATATCTGTGTTTGACACTTGCCGAGTTGCAGCCGAGTTGCAGCCGAACCAGATTAACATAGATTTACACTGCATGCATAAAACTATACTTGTGAATTGATCGTAACAAAATTCGTACCTCATTGTTTTTCTCTTGGTCTTGGAGTGACCTTTTAATAATTCTCTGTTTCTTCTTACGCCGAGTACTTCTGCTTGCCTGGAATTTAGGAAAAAAAAAAAAAAAAAAAAAAAGTAGAACAAATAAAAACACTAAGATTTGCAGACATGAAAATTACGAGGCAAAAGTTATTTGGAACAGAACAAACATCATATAATTTCGAAAAGAGACCTCCACAAACAGGCAAAGAACGGTGATTGTGAACTTAAATAAAATGAATTAAAAACTATCTTGTAGAAAAGCGTAACTTGGTTGATGCGCCTCACAATTCCAAGTTTCATTAAGAAGCACTAGACACTTATACTGATTTGAAAAAAGGCACCGACAACCCAAAAAAATTGAACAAAGTGACATGCGAAGAGTAAATTTGGTGTAATGGAATTGAAACTATCACAATATTAATCTATTAATTTAAATTTTCCAAGGATAAAAGAATATAGCAGAAGTTGAGGAGTTAACGCGTCACAGCTATCAAATCCGAGAAGCAAATACAGTTATATGTTAAATATCAACTTATGAGAAATACTTGAATGTACTGCTTGAAGTGCAAGCTTGTGCAATTGCATCAAAGTGTCATAGACGTTGGTAATGTCCTACCTTCTTAGGCCTGTCAGATGCTTGTATAGTGTCTTCCTTGTTCTGATTAAGTTCACTGCACAAAGGAAGAAGGTTACAACACAGTAAAAAAAATCATTTATTTTACAGAAGACGAGATAAATGACACCTCAACTAGATTTGCTATGAGTCAACGACTATCTTGGCCGTCATTGCATCTTAATCTTACGTTGTCTAACACTAGACTAGGCCGTAAAAGAAAAGGCAACGGCAATTTTAATGGAGGGAGGCATGCTCTAAACATGAAACCAAGACACAATGATGGAAAATGCTGATTCACGGCAAAGGAATAAAGACCTCTCATAATTAGACGCAGGCTTCAAATCATTAGTGCACTTATTTACGATGCCAGGACTAGGCGGAGGATTCTGATTGCTCCTGTTTTCGTGTTTACATTTCTTCTTTGGTTTTGTGATATGCTCACAATGCTGGAGATGCTTCTTCTGGACAGGGATGACAGCTGACTCCCGCTTTCTTTTTTTCCTGCAGTGTACATAAAATAAAACATCAGAATTAAATTTTGAGATCTTTAAGAAAGACAATACCGTTTAACCAAAAAAAAAGGTATCACATATTAAAGAAGCAGATGGAAATAGCATCGACAAGTTCAATCCAGTTGAATTTAGTTGTCGATAGTGTACTAACATCGTGAAAGAAAAGTACATTACAGGTTACATGCAGCTTTATTGCTATACGAACATCTCTCAAAAAATAAAATTCTCGACTATAGGCAGTCCTGCCTGAACGTACAAACACTCACAAGTGATGAAACAGATGTTTGCGAAAATAACTCCCCTGGAAAGAAAACAAATATTTAAATGATATCTCCTTTTCCACAACAAATCAAAAATTCACAATAGCATGTATATATGAAAAGTTAACATACATAAGCATAGTCATAAAACCAAAGTATAACGTGCTATGTCAGCTGCTTTTGAACACGTGAGAGGTCCGACAACCCCAATCCAAAAAAAGATTGTTCCGAGTAAGATTTCATTAATGTAAATACATCCTTTCTCCTTTTTGTTAATAGATATAAATGTTACATCTCATTTGAGTCTCCTCGGGCCTTTCTTTTTTATTAGGGTAATTTAGCCGTGCTACTCCAATCTTGTATCAAACATGCAAAATAATCAACTATTTGGACAAGCCAAAGGGGAAACATGATAATTTATTTTGAGATAACGGCAGAATACATCCCACAAGATTTAAAAACAGTACTGTAATTCAAAGACTTAAGGCATACAAGTGAGTAATTTTATTACCATAACCAGCAGTTATAAATGTTGTTTCGAAAAGCCCTTCTCGCAGTTTTCTAACAAAACTTCGAGTTGACATTTAGCAATTAGGATAATTTCCATTTTGGCGCCACTTAATTATTGAAATTCAAGATAATGAATTTTGATTCCATTCATGCAAAGTAAACTTGGTGAAATAGGGACCGTCTCGTGTCATCAACATACAAGCAAATGTAGTAAATTTGCGATGATGGCAGCCAAAGCTGGTATAATAGAAACAAACGTACGAGTGGTGTAGTAGCAACTAGCAAGTCACACTTAAGGTTGGTTCTATAGCAGAAACAAACGAACAGCCACGTACAAAGATGAAAAGAAGGTGCGCACATCTTCGACACACGGAGTACATGTTAAGAGTATCAATCAGCCACTGACATTGACACTGTAAGTGAAGAACAAAACCACGACAGCATTGACTAACATTGGACATCAGACTGACAGGAAGAGGCTGGCAAAATAACATTGTCGTTGAGAGCAAGGGAGTACCAAAACATACTTTGAGTTCTCTAATTTACTTGATGCTTTTCTCTTCCTGGATGCTAAATCTCTATCACGTGACGCGGACTTCTGTGCCTCATCTTCGTCCTCGTCAGTCTCACTTTGATAGCATCCCGCCTCTTCATTGACTTCCTTATTTGCGAGAAGCTTGAAATGTGTAACTATTGGTTGCTTCTCGACTACTTCATCTTCTATACAAGTCTTCGCCTCTTCAATAGCCTCATTCGCGTCAATTAATACTATTTCTTTCCTTTTCACACTGATTTAAAAACAAGCATTAAGTGTAGTTAGCAGCTATTGCATGGTTGCCTTTTCTGTGGTATGCTCCGACATGAATACGTAATTGCCCAACTACGCATGCAAGATACTCATTTATTATGTCACACTATCATTTATTTTAACCAGATATCTGAAATATGTCATAATACGGACAGAAATAAGTAAGATTTACTTTGCGATTCGCTGTGTTTCAACGGGAATCCGTTAACTCAGAGGTATCATATCACAATGAGAAGAATTTAGGAAAGCCTACTGATATTCATGCTTTCATACATTCGAAAGATTGACTAAGACTAACCTGATTAGATCGTTATCTTTCAAAATCGATGTCGACTCAAACTCCGGCAAAACAAAACCTTCCATCTGCAGTTGACATGGATTTTGCTCAGAACAGAACTTAGAGATTGATACCAAGTCTCAAATGGAACGGTCTCAAACTACCCATTTCATACTCTTTCATTGATTGTAATATCTCACAAGAGTCACAACTGTAAGAGTATAAGACGATTTCACAAGAGACTCGCTTTATAAGCAAAAGATTTAACAATTTTAAAAATTGTTAAGCTAACTACACATCCAACAACTAACAACTGTCGAATAAAACCACAAAATCATTAGTGAAATCAACACCAAACCCTAACATTTTTCAGGGAAAAAAAATCAAAATTTACAAGTTTTGTCATAAATAATCACAAACCTCACCTAGTATCACCAACATTCAATCAAACCCACAAAAAAAACATCATCAAACAACAAAAATCACAACTTTACACAATAAAAAACACATCAAAGATGAAAATTTAACACAAATAATCACAACATTCAATCAAACCCTAAAAAAAATCATCAAACAACAAAATCAAAACTTCACATGTCAAAAACACATCAAACAATCAAAAAATCAAACCCTAAAAGAAAAAAAAAATCATCAATAACAAAAATCAATATAATTTACATGACAAAAATATAAAAAAAAAAAATCCAAATTTCAAAATTTTATCACAAATAATCATAATATTCAATCAAACCCAAAAAACAACAACAAAAAACAGAACATTATACAACAAAAACACATCAAAAGATGAAAACTTCAACACAATTAATGAATCACAACATTTATTAAAATCCACAGCAAAAATCAAAACATTATACACCAAAAACACACTAAAAATCAAAACTTTTAACACAAATAATCACAACATTCAATCAAACCCACCAATAAAAAAACAACAAAAATTAGAACTTTATATATCAAACCCACATCAAAAGTTGAAAACTTTTATCACAAAATTCAATCAAACCCACAAAAAAAAAACCATCATAGAACAACAAAGATCAAAACTTTACACATAAAAAAAAGGGTAAAAAAAAAAAAAGACATGCAAGTAATCAAAAAAAAGAGAGGAGAAATTACAGAGAGAATGATGCCATGAGGGCAAGAGTGAAAAAGGTCAAAAAGGTGAAAAATGTATGAAACGACGTCGGAGAAGGTGTGATGTTGGTGAGGTTTAAGAAGCAGCCATGAGCGTTGAAGACCATCATTTTTCTGGGAATTTGTGAGGACGCCATTGTTGAATTGTAAGCGTATTCTTAGCTTTGTTGTCTCCATTGTTATTGTTGTTGTTGCATGAATGAATGAATGAATGAATGAATTCAACAAAAAAAAAGTTGTGATTTTTGAGAAGTGAATTGGGAGTGTTTTTTGGGGAGTGTGTGTGTGGCATAATTTGGTGGATTTGCCACTTTGGACCCGTTCTCTTCTGAAGTTTTCGGAAGTCTGAAGTCTGAAATTTTTTTAATTTCAATTTAGTTTTCTTCTTTAAGTATTCTTATGTTTTCTGAAGTTTTTTTTATATTTTCTGAAATTTTCTTATTTTTTTGAAGTTTTTTTTTATATTTTCTGAAGTTTTCTTATATGCTTGAAGTTTTATTATTTTAGAAAAAAATTTCTTATATTTTCTGAAGTTTTCTGATGGATTTGATGAGTTAAGAAAAAATAAGATGAGGAGAACAGGTCCTTTGTGTTGTGGGGGGAGGGGGAGTGAGTAAAGGGGTTTCGAAATTGATGTCGACGGGTTTTGAATTCAAGTCTCGAGTAAGTTGAGTACGAAATATGTTTATTTTTTGTACGAAATATGAATTAGTTAGAGATTGGTTTGTTTTTGGTTCTTATCAATGCATATTATTTAGAATTTGTGGTGATTTAGGGGTGGATAAAGATCACCTAAAATCCAAGGTAAAAATGATACTCGTAGTAAAAAGGAGATTGAAAGGAAGAAGACAACAATTGATCAAATATTTCAATCCTAATCAATGAGCCAACATAATTAGCTTAATACATGCCTACGGTCTTGGAAAATAAGAAAACTAAATAATGATTGACTAAATAACCATTACTAAAGTATGATTTGTATCAATGTCATTCGAACAGGTTCCAATTTTTTCGCCCTATCAATCATTCTGATCAAACAATCAAAAATCGATTCGATCGTATCAATTCGACTCATTCTAACCCCACCTCAAACATCATCACTCTTACCACGACATATGCCAATAGAGTCAACAAACTCCGATGATCTCATCCTTCAATTACACTCTCCACGGCCTTTATCTCAATCTTTCAAAGGTTGAGGGTCTAGTTGGTGTTGGTGGAAGTGGAGATGTTGAAAAGGGGTTGATGGCTATGAGGCCGTGGATTTTTTTTCCTATTATAGGGCTCGTCGATCTAGTAAAAGTTTGTTTTTGATGGAGTATTTATTTTTAACATAATAACATTACGTTTAATGTATAACAAAGTTATATTATTGTCCTGTTCTTTTGAACTTAATTTCAATTCCATTCAATTCAGTTCTGTTCAGATAAATTTCATTAAGACACTTTCTTCACAAATTTATACTGAAATTTATAAAGTTTCATTAATTTCAGTTCGGTTCAGTTTAGCAGAATTAAGTTCAGAAGAACGAGACCCTAAAGTGAACTATCGGGCCGGGTAAACACTATATAAAGAACCGCAAAAATAACCCGCGTACCGCATCTTTCATTCCAAAATTCAGTTACTTGGGAAGATGAACACCATTCACACCGAGTCAGTGACTCAGTGAGTCAATTCCGCCATGTCCACCGAGTT
>JAUEKU010148253.1:0-12206 GCA_032274805.1 Gypsophila paniculata
TAGTTATTGGGGTGGTTTTTTTGTTTGACTTGAAAAATAGTAGGTCTCACGATGTGAGACGGTCTCACATGAGACCTTCTGAAATTAGAATAGTAGCTTCACGTATTAGTACTCAGTGGCTATTATCCTCGATTAAAGAAGAACAAAACACAAGGGAATGGGGATAAATTAAAGGATAGAGTAAATAAGAAGTGTTGATGGACATCTACAGTAACTCTACTAGTTTTCTAAAGGATGAACCCAAATAGTGAAGGCCAAACTTTTTTGGGTTGAGGGAATATTAGTTCCACCGGTCCCTAAAAGATAGATAATAACTGACAATATCGAGAAGCAAGGTAACATAGCAAATGACACATCCATAACTGGCTGAGATGCCTGATGACATTGCTTGAGCTATTATTAATTATCAACCTCAGCTGGGCAAAATAAAGCAGCCCACTACGTCAATTTTCATAACGGACAGGCACAAACTTCCTCCTCATACAAAAAGATCCCAAACATACAAGAATCGCTGGCTTAGATCTCAACAGCCAATGGAGAGCCCATCAGACGGGAGTCTTTGAGGCACTAGGTAACGTTGTTGCAGACAATAGCATAATGCATCACTAATAGCATGAATGCTGACAGATAAAAGGAATGTCTATGCAGTTCTAACCTTACATGAGCACACAGTGCCTTTGCAATGATAAGCATCATGGAGGCAAAGACTAGAGCGTTTATTTTACATTGTAACTCCGCAGATAGTCCCCTCAACAGTTCAAGAACTTTTGCCTTAGCTTTATCGTTGGCTTCATGGTATCTGAAAAAATAAAAAAGAGATAATGATCAAGATATTACCATGTCTATTGGAAATTTTGAACGAAACATGAAGAAAAAAAATAATTGCAAACCTCACTAACGCATCCTCCACCTTGGCAGTAGTAAACCATTCCTCACCAACTTTCTTTCCTTTTGAATCCATTGCAGGTCTCAACTGTTTAATTTGTGATTCCCCAGGAGTGTCTGCCCATACTGACGGTGTGAATCGTCTTCCCTTGAACCAAACTGCTTCATGTTCCCGAGAATATAATATTTCCCCTTTTGAGCCCCCAAAAGGTGCTGTAGAAGCTCTTATTCTTGAAATAATGGGGAGGAAATCCTCAGTAACCTAAGTATATTATGTGTAATCAAATTGGTCATTGTTACGGTTTCTGTTGCTTCCATAGTTCAATTAACAGTACATTAGGTTACGACATTCCCGAAAGGTTAGTTAGAGTCGTAGGGACCCACATGATTGATGGTTCTAATTGTACTTTCAAATGATGTTGGGTATAGACCAATTTAGATTTCGCTTTTCGAATAAATCGTACGTTGATGCTTAAGAGTTCATAGATTCTTTTATAATACACTTTTTAAAAATAAAAATGTGCAGTATTCGGTACTAGAAAGCTAAATATACAAAACGAGGGAGCTTCACTTACTGCCGTATGGAGGACCTTAGCTGCCTCCTCAACTTCTTCATAACTTGTTTCCATATGCTTTCGTTTGACACGACCTTTCCAAGATGATTCGATGTCTTCAAAGAAATCATTTGGAATTAGATGCCATGAACTTATTTCTTGATCAACATCACTGTCCTGTGAGATTATCTCGCCAATTCGATGTGACACCCACTCACATTCACCCACCTGGGAAAAAAGAGTTGAAATCAAAAGTTCAAAACTTAGCCAACATATATTCTTCAGAGTGAGCAACACAGGGACAGCCATATTTTTCGAAACATGCACTTACCAATTTATCAGACTCAAGTTTTAATCCCGTTGCTACGCAAGTAGGATCCATTAAGAGCTCGAGGATTTCACAGAGTTCAGCACTACGGTGCAACTGCAATATTTCCTCAGCAATGTTCTTTATTCTGCTAAACTCAATATGATTAGCCTCCCTAAGCTCAAGTAGCTTGACAAGCTGGAGATGAGAACAGGATCAGAAAACGTAATAATTGCCACTTAAAGAAGCACTCATCTCGGCAGAAAAAAAAAAAAAAACAAAACAAAAACAAAAACAAAAACAAAACAAAAAGTAGGAGTGCAGGCATGCAGCATATCAATGAATATCTCAGTTGGTTGAGCGAAATGTACGTCTACCTCTATGCAAGTGATTAAAACATCAGGAATTAGTTATGTCAAATGGAGTTCTTTTGTCTTTTGAAGCCACTTCTCGTAATGCTTTTAATAACCAAATCAAACCACCAAAATGACTTGTTGGTTATTAAAACACTACTTCTCGCTTTCCATTTCCATGTCTTTAATAATGTTGACCCTTTGACAAAACGATGAAGGTAGAGAAAATAACAGAATATCACAAGATACCAAAAGCTAGAGATTAATGAAGGGTAGCGGCTACAAATGTGATGCTAGTACAGATACCAAAAGCTAGAGGTTAATGACAAACAAACATCACTACAACACCTGAAATTCTTCAACAAAAAAATTTGGACATAGATTTCTTGAGCATACTCACAGATAAAAGAACATTACCTTTGCAGATGACACACAAGTGAACTCCGGTATTGAGCACGTTACACTGCTCATGAGCTTGCATACATCTGTTTAACAAATAAACGTGCACATAGGCCAGTCGTCAAGTTTCTACATTCAAAGGGAGAATCTATGGAAGCAACACGTATACCGGTGCTCAAACTCACCTTGAATTTTAGCTGCTGTAGAGTAAGCTGGAGGATTTAGAAGAAGATCTCTGATATACCTGAGGAAAAGCACTTTGAACTTCAGCCAAACTACCACTCAATATCCTCATCGACAGCTGCATTTGCTTTCTTTGAGACGCAAGGACAGCATGTCCATTGACTATATAAAGCTTATTCATCTTTAGATGCACAATACAACAATCAAATCATACGGGTTTTGCTCAGTAAGCGACTCTTGAGTAACCAATAAATCAAAATATGATTCCAATATGTGATTTTAGTGAAAATTCCCCAACAACTTCCGTTGTAACATCTCAAGGTACGGTTTTAGTACTTTCGGGTCATGGGTCAACATTTATGGATTACCCTAAAAACAGGTTGTGTCGGGCTAGTCTTTGACAGATCTTATGCTAAATGATAAATAGATCCTACAAACACATAATATATACCAAAATGCAGGTACCTAAGGAATTAGATATTGGATTGTCAAAAGTCAAAACTCAGAAGGGTCAACATGGTCAGCAACTATACTATATGTAAGCCGTAAGCGTTTCAATTTTATAGATTTTCAAAAGATAGCTATGACACCGGTGAAGCTTAGATTAAGTGGAGCAGGATAACATGACAACAAATATGGGCTCTGTGTACCTATATGGCTATATATCCAATTGTGACTGAAAAATGGAGGAAGGGTTAGGGCACACAAATATACGTAATTGTTTGCATAACAGATTAACAGTATATACAGCATCATTAGAACGATTTTCATGGGCATTCCAATGCTTCTCACTTTTACTTTCATATCCCATCTCATGATAAATTATATATAGAACGACAAAAAAAGTGCATATCTAGCATCAAAACGTAAAGAATACTAAAACCAGAGCCGAGGGAAAAATTCAGACTTACAATTGAGGCAAACCAGTGCAACTTGATGGAAGTAAGACTCTCAGCAAACAAGGTATTCCTTCCGTAGGTATAGCACCTTTAGACATCAAAAACAAAATAGAGCATCAGCATGAAAGGGGATGGGAGGCATTGAAAATCTACTCTTCATACTAAACTCACCAATCTGTGTGGCAGTTCCTAGATGTAAAGGACGAGGTTTGCCTTCAGAATGTATCGCTATATTTCTGAATGTGACTTCATCATCGAGACCATAAAGCTCTTTTACCTACAGATACGCTGAGTGAAAACATAGATACAATAAAGCAGTAGAGCAAGCATGCAGAAACGTAGGCATTGAATTGGACTAACTGCGTCAAACGGCCAACCTTAAGTAAAAGCTCTTTGACAGGGTCACCTTCAAACCACTCGAAGTGTCGGGAACTGCATTCTGCCCACAATAATCCTCCCTCCCCAAATTCTCCCCAGCGACAAGTTCCTGATGACAGTGTACTTTGATAAGAAAGAGAATTGTTCTATTTTTAATACGGAGTAATAATATCTTCATTTGAACTTTTCATCTATCCTGGAAAAATAGGCAAAATGGGTGACAGCCACACAGAGATAAACACCTGAAGAATTGTGTTTCAGTGATGAGTGCAGAAACAAATGGTGGCAACGACAAGTTCGAAGCTTTGTGACAAGGGCTTCCTCAGTTAAACCATCCTCAACAGAAAATGTCTTCAATGTCTCCAAGATTGAGGTTAAAGAATATCCTTTGGCAGAACGAGAGACGCCTAACAACAATTGGCAAATGAAATATTATGATCAGTCACAGTAGCTTTCTACAAGTACTCTACAGCAAGATTTTCAAAAAGCTCCTGATCGGAAAGCCATCAGAGAGGTGACGTTTCAATAAACAAAGACATATACCAGACAACTACATTATTTAAGAATATATTCTGATGCTACAAAAATAATCGGAAAAAAAACATTCAAGGTTCAGTAGTAAGCAAAGTGAGCTATTCTAATCACTGAAGAGAAGGAGAAAATTAAATGGTAAGGCGCTGAAATTGTTTAAATTGCCGCATACCAACAACAGGCATTGGCTCTGGAAAATCGAGATCACGGTCAACCCCAACATGACCAAATACATACGGGTTGCCTGGATGTGCATGCCTAGATATTGAAAAACAAGTTCAATCATAGTTAAACACTGCAAAAAAATGGCTGATCCAGAGAAAATAATACACAGACACCAATGTAAGTGGTAGTAGGAAATCACCCAGATATAAAGCGGCCTTTCCGAGTACGAGCTTGAGACGGACCTTGCACTTCCTCAACTATGCACTACCATAGCAAAGACAATGTAGCTAATCACATATATGAAAACGACTCAAAAGAACATTGGTAGGAAAAATTGAACAGCATACAGTCTTTACTAACTTTTTAGTTTAAAAACTTATCCTAGGTAAACATTTCACCTCGCCAAAAAAAAGTTAAACATTTCTCTAAATCATATTTTTATTTTCAATCTTCACAGTTCATGAGAAGGTAATAGCTTTAGACAATACACTAATTGGGAATAAAAGATTCAGGATACTCACAACAGAGTAGCCATTACGTGTCAGATCATCCAAAGTTTGTTGTAAGTTCTGCACAAAATAAAAAGTTAACTTTCAAGGAAACGTACATGAGAAGGAAAAAAATGTCAAACTGAACACCCAGATGAAGTCGAAAAGAGAAGATACTGGATGGGAAAAGGACTGCGTGGAAAAATTGCAATAGAATTATAAAAGCTTCTTTGAACAACAACAACAACAACAACAACAACAACAACAACAAAAAAAAAAAAAAATAAAAAAAAAATAAAAAAAAAATAAAAGGCAGCAAGAACACTTTATCCGACAAGGGTTTATCTATTCAACACTATACTAGTGTAGACCCCGTGCAAATGCACGGTTTATCTAAAAATTTATATTTTAGTAGAAAAACAAAAATAAAAAGATTTATACAAAGGTTTTTTCATGTCCTATTTATTAAGATTAGTGAGATGTTTTTCCTATAATAAATAGTTATATAAATTATTATATTAATTATTCTTGTAGGTATGATTTTAGGCGGGAAAATTTTGCATGAGAGGACGACATGTGGCAAATATTCCTTGAGTCGTTTGAGAATTAGTAGTATAGGGAGATTAGTTTGACGGAAATTCTGAAGTTGAAATCAACGTTATTTCCATAGCGGCCTCCTCATATGACATTTTAGAATAGAGCTCTGTGACACTGAACTCTGGCATATTACAACATACTCCGTAATCTTTACAAGATATTCAGACCGTAAAGAGGAACACCTATACAATGAGTGAATGAGCTAAGAGAAACTTGAATGAATTAGCCTAGAATGCTTCATGCATGATCCCACAGAATCGCAGATAAAGATAGCTACAACATATTTTGCAAACTATTCCAAACTCTTTCTATCTTGAGACTAAAGAGTCTTTTCTCACAGCAAAATTTTGACACAATCTCAGTTGTTATGAGAATTTACGACAAGTATATGCAGCGTGAACTAAGATAGAGACACTTGATACTTCACAAAATAAAAACTTTGTATGCTCATAGGGTTAAGAAAATTGCAAAAATAAGGAAATGTCCTTTGATGGCTCACCAACTGAGCTAAGGAGAACCGCAGATACGAAGACACCAATCTGATACCCATAGTACTGATGAAGGACACACATGATGATTAACATTACCGTCCTCATGCTTACCACAAGCCTAAGACACATAACATGAAATGAGCTGCATATTAAAGAAAGTAATCATTAATACCACCACTGGACACCCCGCTCTTGGGATGCTATCAGAGCGCAATCCACCAAAGGGGTTTAATCCGGCATATTCAACGAGGACACATGCGTCTATGCCAATGGCCTCATAGAAATCACCCACCTAAAGAAAGAAAAGGAAACCAAGACAAAACGAGAGTGGAATGAGAGAGAAAAAATCGAGCTTTTCAAGAAAGTAGAATAACAAAGGGCGAGGAATCGGTAATAAGACAAAGGCATACTCTACATAATAAAACTTCTCGTGGGAATCTAGACTTGAATTGCAGTATTTCCCAATTGAGGTTTCCTTCTTTTACACTGCAGATTACAATAATACCCATGTAAGACTTACACGATAGAATGATGTGCTATCTTATACGGAGAACATAATAAACTACATCTTCGACAAGTGATTCCGCAGGTTATATTTAAACAACTTTCTTCGAGATGGAAAAAATGTAAAGTACCCACAATAAGAGTTTTTGAGGACACACCTCAAATATATGAGCTTACCTCCCATTTTTAAGATTAACATCTAGTCCGAGCAAATTGGAGTAGTCAAGTCTCTTAATTAGCTGAACAGTTGAAGCTTTTTTATACGTCTCCAATCTCTATATCACAAACAAAAAACAAGAAAAAAATAGTTCTTTGAATCAGATGTGCAAAATTGCACATAAATATATCTCACACACACACGGAAACACACACACGCACGCACTGCACACACACAAACACACACACACACAGGAAGAAAGAAAAAGCGAAATATAGAAATGAATCATGAATGAGCAAAGCCAGCTGACCTCTTTCCACCAAAAAATATGTGAGGCATCTTTCTCATCGAGGACATTTCTCCATTCTTTGACCTTTTTTGCAGTCCTTGCTGTTCCTTTTGATAATTTCCTATCTCGAAAACAATGAACTCGTTCATGCTTTTTAGTTCTTCTGCCAAAACACACACTACTATTACCTTTTCTGGAAGAGCCTCAGCAGTATCGACATATACACTTTCATACAATAAAGAACTTTGTTCATCAGCTGAGAACAAGAAGAATGAAGCATCCAGTCAGAGTTATTCATCATACACCGTTGTTAGTTTGTTAGTTTTAACATGATCTATGCTCCTTCGTTGAATAGACGGTGAAGCAATATCTCATAAAATAAGTCATTGTGGAAGCATTAATCTGACCCTCAATATTAGGATTCACAGCTATGGCAAGTCCTCCAATTGACAATACGAATCTTAACGATCACATTTCAGTATCAAAGGTCTTAATCTAGCAGTTAAGATGAACCTACTGGGAGCACTAGGTACCATTTTCAGATCTCTCAACTGTCTTTATTGTACTGCCTCGTTCTACACCACCAAAGAAAAAATATCACACTTCACAGACCCTAACCATATTCCCGTTCGATCCAAACATTAAAATTCTCACTTAATGGGGAGGTCCAAAATACTACGTACAGTCAGTAAAGATAGCATGTCGATAGTCAAAGTACCAAACTATTGACAGGAATTCCATCTTGTAATCAGGTAACTAGACCGATTCAACATCTTCCATTGTTTTCTACACTCGTCCGTTCCCCATTCCATTTACAGGATTGGACCATGCACCTAGATGTTCAAAATAGCACTCCATATTACCACAGCTTAGTTGTTTCGATCACAAAACGACTTAAATTGCCTGACAAAATGATTACCCTTGAACCACTGAACTTGGGGAGAATAACACACAGCTGATAGCCGTAGCCTAACACAACTCACTAATAACAAACCCGCAATCTTTCACCATTGAACAAGCATACCTCTTCAAATTAAATACTCTATTTGCAGAAAATTTAGCCAAACTTTCACCATTTAACTCAAATGAACTACCCATCTTCTAAACATAACTTCGCAACCTTAAAAAACCGTATAAAAACTTCAAAAATCCCAACAATAAAGTTTTATACAACCATGAGTACCCTACAACATTGATACCATCCTCTGTGTATTACCTTTCTATTTTGAAAATTAACATAAGTCGACTATTTATTAGTATATCCATGTAAACAATACTCCGTATAAAATAAATTGATGAAAGTAAAGGATGTCAATTTGGGCTAATAACACCATATGATAACTTCAATCAAAGTATATTTGTATTATGTAAAACAAACACTAAAAAATGATCGAGACCAAGGGAGTACACGAATGAACCCAACCAAAAACAACCCGAAAAACAAAGAGTACAAAACTGCACACATTCAACAGCAAAACCAACCAAATCACCAATAAGTCTTCCTTAAGACAGATATAACCGTTATAATGTTAAAACGGGTCAAGTATCATCTATTTGCACATATGAGACAAGCTTTTTGCTTTTTCCAATGCATTCAGCTTCTGTTTTTATTCTAATTACTCGACCCGCTGTAAGCTTAAGACGAATAACCCGACTTAAATAAAAACTTGTGCCAAACCAAACACTATTTTTTCACCCACTTGCACGTGTCCCCCAAAAAGCCGACCCAAAAGCAAACGTAAAGAAATAGACGGAAACAAACAACAGAAATGCACAAAGAGAAAGTGAAAGAGAGAGAGAATACAGAGGGAGTGAAGAGGAAGTAAGAGAGGAGTAATTGGGGATATGAAAAACAGCAAAAGGTCGCCATTTTTGTACAGAAACTGTAGCACCACACACTGCTTTCATTGTTACCCTGTACATTTATTTGTGTTTTTGCTCCAAATTTGTTAAAACCCAGGAATCATCACACCTTCACAAACATCAATTAAACGTACGACCGTCTTTTTTGAGACTTTATTATGCGTATAAACAAAAGTTTATCGGGAACTGAGAAGACACACACTTGCCTTGTTACATGTACTCTACTGCTTTTGTCCCTCGCTATTCACATTTGTGACTGACCGCTCTGTGTAGTGTTATTGTCACATAATACTGTCCAGTTTTCGAGACTCGTGACCGTCTCACACTGTTTTATTTAAAATGTGGCTTCTTATAAATTTTTCACGATTTTGATTTTATAAATTTGCACACGGTATTTTAATTCTTTCAATAAAGTTTAACTCGATCAAAATTCGGAGCTATTTTCAAAAAATACAATGATTGTTTTCCTATATTATACTCGGCTTATACCACAATATTCATCTCATTTCACTTTTTGAGAGTCAAAATGTCGAAACTTTAACCGTAGTTCTGTAAATAATTTTAAAAGTAAAAATAATTATATAGTACAAAAAAAAGTTACATATAAATTGAAAAATACACCGTCAAAATGTCGCGTTGAAAACCGCACTAAAAATGCATTCCGGTTTGGTGGGGTATTCCATAGAACGGTTTTATAAACGAGTTGGGTTAATTTCGCTTCAAAAATAGCCCATGCACTCTATTTGCAGTATACAGGATTACAGGCCCGCAAACTCAGCCCACTTTAATACGGTCTATAAACTTGGGCTAACTCATAAGCAAGGCCTTGAACACCTTCGGTACCACCCATTAGGTCACTTGCGTTGTTAATTATGGGTCTATTATTTCTCTTTTCATTTGTGGAGACTACTTCCTGTGAAAGAATGGTACCGTAACTCGGCGCTACCAAATAACACCTTATTATTATTATCCATTCTTAAAAATACGCACAATGTGCCAAATTGGTTAGTGCGAGGGCTAAAAGCTCCAATCACTTAAATATTAGTTAAGCGAGCTCAATTTCCTAAATCTTGCAAACGCAAAAATCAAATTTGGACAAAATCTACCCATTAACTTGCCTTCAGCTTCGCAATGAAGAATGTCCAAGGACAACTATCCTAATCAAAACAAATGAAATCTACACAATTTCGAAATACTAATTCGTCTCAAACCCACTTTTCACATATCCATATAACTTAATCACTTCTTAAACTCGACCCATATTTGTCAAATCTCTCATTTAATAACCTCTTAACAATACTAATTCCAAACCGTCTACGTGTCGAATTGAACATGAACATGACCATGAATACGAACATGAACATGAGTTGGGTCAATCATTAATTGAACTGGTCATTGTCATGGGTATGCCCACATAAGGTATATGATAGGCAATTGCTTTGAATTTCCAAAAATAAATTGGGAATAATATACAAGTAGCCAGAGTCATTTGGCCGACAATATTAGAGTGTGAGTGTATTTTACATGAATGAGTGGCTCAAATTAACGCACCAAAACACCAAAACTTCATACGTATCTTACAAAAAATATATATATATAAATAAATTCTTTGTGAGATCGTCTTATACGAAATAATTTTGTTCAAAGAACTAAAATAAATATTGTTCATATAATCACGATAACTAAATTTTATACAAAAAGTTTCACAACAAATTTATTGTGAGACTGTTTCACATAAAAATTCGCGTAACCAAAAAAAGAAGTATCAATAGTATTCGAACTTGTTAGAAGCTTAGAATAACGTTGAAGCAAAGTCATGTGGAATATGCTCAAAATATAGCATATAGTTTGTCTCTACTCAATAAACGTCGATATATAGTGATCAATAATCATGGCGATTATTTAGCTTGGGAGTATTGATTGTGAAGACGAAGATTGTTCATGGTGAGTTCTTCATTCACATACTTAATTATTACTACATACGTTCCATTTATTTGTTTCTTACGCGAAGGAAATATTAAACATGTATAATAAATGACGGGAACAGAGAGAGTATTTTTTAGCTTAATCTAATTTTTTTTCTTAAGTATAGATAGAAAGTGTCTCATGTTTTGTATGATTAGATATATTTAGATTATGTATAGTCATGTTATTTACCGTATTATTAAGTTTACATGTTTCGTAAGATTGTTTGTAGTGATTTTTATGAAGTATTGATTGAAATAATTTTCTGTTAGTTAATCAAATTCAAAAGTTAGACCTAAGCAAAAACTATACTATGTAGCTCGATAATTAATGGTTCAATATAATTAATAATCCTGATTAACCAAAAATAAGACGATCAAAGTTTGAAAAAGTTGATAGCATGGGTGTTTTGTATTCATAGTACTTATACTTAATTGTACCGTATAATAGCTACGGAGTACTCCCTTCATTCAAATCCAATTTGTTCATTTTTCTTTTTGGTCCATTTAATTCCAACTTGTGCATATCTAATTTGGGTTAATTTTTCCACTCACATAAATCTACTTTTTCTCTCATTACCCCACTTGTAAGTTATAACCCTACTTTTTCTCTCATTATCCCTTCATATCCCTCATCATATCATCTTTTCTTAAAACTCGTACACTGATATCATGCACAAGTTTGAATTGAATAGAGTGAGTACAAGATATGGCACACCTTTTAGGACAGTAATACAGAGCACTTGTACTTTGCCTGAAACAAAAATTCATATTCACCTTAGCTTCCACTCCTTTGTTAGGACACTACCCAAGTCTTTAAATCACAAACTATAAAATTATCGATTTATCGACCAGTCTAATATATATGTAAATGTCTCGTACGGTCGTATGTACATAAAACACGAGATTGGGAGATAAATAATCTCGTTTTTTATGTGTAATAAAATTATCGATTTATCGATCATATAGATATGTAAACATCCGAGAAGAGTATGAGAGTGCCTAGTCACAAGGTCCGTAGGAGGTGCCATCCTAAAACCAATTGGCAATAGGAGGACTAACCCCTAGGCCTTATAAACTAGAACAACTCTCATCTCATGACCAATGTGGGATCACATGTGAGAATTCATATTGGGCTGGTTTCTTCCACACACCCCCTCACATGTGAGCCCACTTAGAAATCAGACTGGGGGGCAATT
>JAUEKU010148364.1:0-12205 GCA_032274805.1 Gypsophila paniculata
CCACAAAGCTGACCCAGAGAGGACCGACAGTGGCCGCAGAAGGTGTGTTTCCTGAGAGTCTTCTGCCTGCATTGGTGACAAGATGTGCCGTTGACAGGGTCATACAAGCGCTCGCCATCCTCGCCATAACCGTCAACATTCAAAGTCCAGTCGTCATCACATTTCCCCAAAAGCCTCTCGTCTTCGTGGGTATAAACCTCGGGTTTCCAGGCGTCTGGAATGGCGATTCCCATGTCTTTCAGGGACGTCGAGGTCTCAGAATAATGCTGCTGCCTAATCCTACAGACACAAAGTCATGTAACTGAAATCGACGATTACAAGAAAGAAAGAAAAGAAAGAAAGAAAGCGAGGAGGTGCTGCGTACCTAGGAGAAACACGGCGAGGGAATGACACATAGGAGGAACGAGGGCGAGGCATGAGCACGGGTTTGGGTTTGGGTTTGGATTTGGAATGGAGATGAAATTGGGACGAGAGGGACAAAATGCCGAGCTTCTCGAGGCGTTCCTTGTTCTCTCTGATGCGCTGTTCCCGCGTCTTCTCGTAACGGTTTTCATCAGCATCGGCATCAGAATCAGAATCAGCAGCAGCAGCGACAGCGACGCTTCTTGCAGCATTGTCTGATACCCGTGATTTCTTCTTCTTTCTCGAAGACGAACCTCCTCGTCTTCCTCGTCCTTCTTCAGCTGCTGCTGCTGGTGGTGGTGGGCCTGATCTTCTTCTCAGGGTCATCACCATTTTCCCACGTAGGCTTTCAGTCTTCTCTGTCGATGAGTAAATCTTGTGAAAAATCGTATTTTTTTTGACTTGTTGATAGTATATAAATATCTCAACTTTTTTACATTTTGGAGGGAAATTTCTTTTTGGCCTTTTCCACTTCCCGCCCTTTTTCCTTCTTTTTGTGTTTTCCCGGCCCCCACAATTTCCTATTTTAAATTCATTTTTCCAAAAACGTACTCGCTCAATTTCGGTCAATTATTTACCTTTTCAATTGGAACAACGAGTTAATGCATCATTTTTTAATATAAAATTAAAAAATAGTGCAATTATTATCATTCAAAATCATTTAGATAAAACAGACCTACTTCAAAATCAATTATCGTTTTAGACAAAATATAGTATACGAAAAAAAAATCAATTTATGTTCAATCCCAAAATAAAAAAGTAAACAAATGAACGACAAAAAAAAAAAAAATACTATTTCATTCGTCGCATTTTGTTTAATTGATTAATGCCCAACTTTTAGTCTACTTTCATCATATTTTCACGTGTTTACTTTTTACATATTGTCAATTGGAGGGAGTGTTCATTAGAAATCACTCTAAATGATTGGTAATATAACAATTTAATATGTTTATTATATTATACTCCGTACTAAAAAAAAAAAACAAATCAATTCCGCTTTCAACAAACTTAACCTTCATTGGCAAATTTTGATGTTACTCGGTTCTTTTCTAGTCAATTGAATCAAATAAAACTCTAAAAGGTCACAATAAAATAGGGGCTACAATGCTACATACATACATGAGGGTACGAAACCCAAGGAAGTACACAAAACTACTCCGCAATGTATTAACATTATGTCGAGCAAAGTTCTTCAAGTCCAAATCACCTTCGCCAGAGGAAGTACACAAAACTACTCTGCAGTGTATTAATGTTCTGTCGAGTAAACTTCTTCAAGTCCAAATCACCTCCAACTGGCTAATGACGCAAAAAAGACCACGTTGGTGATCACGATGTGGTACATAATAACGAGTACTAATTGGTGTACATATACACACGATACAAAAAGAAAAAAAAAAAATGAATGCTTCAAAAGTTCAAACTATACTCCTAGAAGAGAGAAAACTATATACAATTAGCTGTACAATTCTTGACCGTCGATACACAAGCACCTGTGGAAAATGCTGAACGCATACTTGACCAAATTGTTAGTTTTCTTCTTTCCCGTTGGTTGGGGCAGGAGCGACATTCGTATTGATGGTGACAACACCCCCGAAAGAGCAAATTTGACATTTCCAAGAATCGGTCAGCTTAAAATGGGTATCGTGCTGAAAGATGCTCCGAAACACAGAAAACCAAATCAATTCTCAAACAGGCCGAGTCCGCGTCTTCTGGTGGATATCTGTTACAAGATCCTTCAATTCCGGGAAAACTGAGACAAGCAAGAGCTCCAAGACAGCATATGCAACTTGTTTCAAACATATGGAAGACTGCGAATGAGAAATAAACCTCCCTCTCAGAAGCTGCATCTGAATGATCTGATAGTGACTGAAACTGAAACACGCAAAAGGACAGGTAGTTGTTACCTGAAGAAAGTAGTATATATCCCGTGCACAACGCTTATACTGCTTTTGGCCGACTAAACTCACCAAAGGTGCTGGAGCTCCACCTATTCAAATATGGACACATGCACGTATGGTGTTATCATTCCCATTTCCTTTTATGGTTTTATCAGATTATGGTCAAAAGTTGGTAGCTCCAATTCAAGCAGTCAAAGGAACTTACTGAAAAGCATCTTCTTTACATAGCTAGCTCTTCGAATAGCCTCCAGCTCCATTTCAAATGAACCAGATTGCAAGGACTTAATGCTTGCTGCACGAGGTGTTGCTTGAAAAGACTGCGAGTCCATTTCATCCGATCCACCTCCAGTTATCGCAAGCTTAAGAAAGAATTTACCATCTGGCCATAGAATCTGGAAAACATACAGGTGAGCAGTGACTATTGTGTCATATAAGCTGGAAAACATGTACAATTAATTTATGATGTCAATTTATGTTTAAGACATGGCATAAAGTTGGCAACTGAGTTTGAAGGCTCATAAAAAATTGTGCCTCTCTAGTGCCCTTGCTTTAGAGCCTTGAGCCCTCATTGCCTCAGTCGCCTTACGCCTGCTCAAACTAAAATTACTATATTCTATGTTAATTTGAAAATGAACTCGTGATATAAGGTAGTCTTAATAAAGTATTTGAACCTCCACTTCAATCTATATATATAAATGTTCACCGAATTCTTACGCTTTTTCCCCATTCGCACTTTAGTTTTTCCATCAATTTGAGTTTGTATGGTGTATTGGCTTTCTAATTTATTTCTTCATTCCACCTCGTGTTGACAGTTTCAAACACGTTTCATGTTAAATGGCTGAAGCATTTTGGGTCTGACCACTAGCAGCATGATTCAGTAAGCAATCAAAGACAAAAAACCGTGGGGAACGGATTTGCTAGACTGACAAAAATAAAGTTCTTGGCTAGAAAGTTCTAGCATGGTTTCGAGTTTTAACAATAGATAACAGCATATGATGGACTAGGGCATGTGACTGATCGATAGAAGGATCAGTTTACCTGTTTTTCTGAAGGATTGAGAAATAACAAAGCAGGGATTACCAGTCTATTCAAAGAGTAAGTTTGCCAATAAAACGTAGAAGGCCGTAAGAAAAATGCTTTAAACAAAGACTTAACATGCATACAGAATACACACAAGCAAGCCATAAGACACTCAAGAAGTTAGAAGCAGTGATAGACATATTAATTTAAATCTTTTAAGAGAATCAAGGGCTCCAGATGCTTACGTCTTTGAGCCAGTAAATTCCTTCAGCAACAACATCCTCTCTGCGTAACCAGTTAATCTGCCTCAATAGCCAGTCATCAACTGCATCTTCCATGACCATCTGCAATATTTGCTTTGAGATCCAAAAAACTTGCCTCCTGTGGTGATACCAAAGCAGGATGAAATCAATCAAGTTCCTAGTTTCCACTTTCCACCAGCGGAAAGAGCAAGGGGTGGATGGTTCTCAGTATATAGCAGCTGAGATTTGATTTTGAAGACCTTAATAAACATAGCACAAAACTCGACATATTCAAACAGCATAAGATGACAGGAATCATCATACTTCATAATATAAATTTATCCCATTTATACATATATATTTAAACAAGAAGGCACCAACCTGAGTGAATTAAGGGACTTCGCGCAATGACTAAACTATTATAGTATAGCGCAGAAAGCCAGAAACACAGTTCACAATAAAATAATACTCCGTAACTAGAATAAAGCTACAAAAGAAGATTATTTTAACTATAGTAATGAAAAGCTGTAATTTCAGCCCAAAATAACATTTAACTACACCAGTGGGACCAATGGCTACAAATTTCCGAGGAAAGCTTTGCAAGGGCAGGACATTTTGTGTCAGAGCCATCCGTAGATCTCAGCACTCTGTTGACAAACACGTACACAACTACACAGAATACAGGGAAATTTTGAACAGTGAATGACAAGAGATGAGTAATTTTACCTTATCCAGCCTCGCCTGTTAAGCTGAAATACCTTGTCGACCAAGTTCAACATAGGCACACTCACATTAGGAGGTGTCCACTGCAACATAAAATGGAAGATAATAAGACACATAACCTACTCAAGAACAAAGATGAGCAAAGAGAGCACTGAGCACCGGCCCTCTTTAATTTATTATACATGCTTCAAGTATTTTCAAAGATCTCTCTTCAGAATTATTACTTTCTCAATGCAAGAAAAGATAACATCAGCAAATGAGGGGGAATCTGGGGAGAAGAAAAGTAACACCCTAACTCTCTTTCATAAGCACAAAGACTGAATGATACCTCCGGAGGTACTCCAACAGGATCATCAACAGGGTAAGTCGGTACTGGGCAACTTGATGTTCCTACCAAATCAGACTTCATCTCTACTGGCCGACTCCTTTCAGAAAAAGAGAGTGTAGCATCTTTAGTTTGTCTCATCACTCTTGTTGGAAAGCTCTTTGATTTCAATTCATTATCTGAATGCCATCCGTTCTCATTAACAGCAGAATTTGCTACAGGATCATGACTTTCATTACTCTCATTATCAGATACGCTCATACTTGTTCCCACCGAAGCATCCAGTGGAGTATCCATCTTTAGATCAAATTCATTCAGAGATAGTTTTCTGGCTGCCACAGCTGTGACAGATCCATGATGCGAAGATGGGCCAACAACCTTGCGCACTAAGCCGTCAGAAACCCCTTTAAACTGCCTCACCATATCATCAACAGCATCATCCACATTGACTGTAATATTTTACAACAAGTCAACACACAACAATAACAATGACAAAGCCTTAGTTCCATAACGATTTGGGGTTGGATATTACAAATCTTCATACAGCACCATACGGATCTATATGAGGAGAAACAAAAAAAAAAAGTTGCATGCATCTAACCCCCTTCCCCTGCTAGTTGCGAGAGCCTCGTTAAGGCACTGGGGAATCTTGTTGTTGTTTGAAAGAGAATACAGCACATCATTAAATTGAAGCAAGACATGCCGAGAAAATTAAGTGTGAACAAAGGAAAAGATACAATAGCTCGTTCACACACCTTGTTCGCCCTCCTTCACTACATCACCTCCTCCTTCGTCTAACACTCTACCCTCCCTTCATCACTTAGTTTAAAATATCCATTTTTGTCTATTAGATCCATAGTTAAATAAGACTAATATTTTTCCAAAAGCTACCATCAATGGAGTACATGACGATTATAAAATTCATATCTACAAATGTTATCGTCACTCATAATTCATAAATGTTTCCAGTACCGATGACGGTGGTGGGCATAGTGAGGTTATTAGTGCAACCATATAGTTATCCCTTCTAAAAAAAGTGTGTGAAATGGAACGAAAAGAAAATTAAGATAAAAGCAGAGTCACACTCAGTCATCTACACATACTTTCCCTGCGGTCTTTCAGAGTGCCCACACCAACACTATATTTTCTTCAATTCCAACAAAAGCTAAGAACTTCAAATGAAAAGACATATGCTTAAAATCAAGCATAAAAAGAAAACAACGAAGATAAGAACAGAGGCCAAGTGACAGCATCACATAAGTTCTTTCCGTCCACGCCGCTCACTAACACCATGTTTTTCAATCTCAAGTTTTCAATATGCAAAAACACCCTAATCCACATTTCCTAGGTCTTCCTTACAC
This sequence comes from Gypsophila paniculata, assembly GCA_032274805.1. Lineage (NCBI taxonomy): Eukaryota > Viridiplantae > Streptophyta > Magnoliopsida > Caryophyllales > Caryophyllaceae > Gypsophila > Gypsophila paniculata. The sequence goes on from JAUEKU010148364.1 coordinate 5,972, forward strand.
CTCACAATCTTCTTATTCCTCAACTCTTCAAGCTATAAAGCCTTTTAACCATTACGTTTCTGTCTCACAAGGTCATACCACCTCAGATGATACGGCTAAATAGCTACTTAAGCATACACATCGCCACCAAATTCATCTTAAGAACACTTTATGGTCTAACAACATCATTAAATGTCATAACAAGTGAATACTTAAATGGTCATGCAAAAGCTTTTCCCAAAACGTTTATAACGCATCTCCTAGTTACATGGAAACATTTCTCACTTTCAATTCAACTAATGTGCCTTAATTCTAAGGGTCACATATTTAACTACGATGATTTCCTATGCCTTCTTAGCTTCAACCCCATGAACCTTACACCCCAAATCAAACTTAAGCTAAACACTCAAGATTTAGAAGCTTACCTCCATAATCTCATGGTATATCATCACAACTATGACAAAGAGAAAAAGGATTAATGCAAACCCATAACACACTTCCATTGTAAATGGGAATTCTTTTGTCATCCATATGATAGTATGCAGTTATGCACACTCATGCCAACTCCTCTCATACGTATCCTTGATAATGTGCATATTTTTTTCATGAAACATCTTTCTTTGCAAAAGTCCACCAAAGAAATGAAAAATATGTAAAATGGCTTTCAATCCAAATAGTCCTCCAATCTAGGTTTATAAGATAGATTGCATCTATTATCGAACTAATTCACTACAAATCTCTCGGACAAGCTTTTAGAATCTTCTATGATACACGTTTAAAAATAAGTAAGATATTTATTATACACAAATGACACTAGACATTACCCGGTATACCCCACAATTCAACACTCATATCATTAATGTGCAGCATACCATCTAGTTTTTTTTTTAATTTTTAGTTGGAGCATCCCATTTACTTACCAACCCAAACAATCATTATTCATAGTTGATAAACTTATTCAATCCAAAATAATAAAAATTTGAACCGTAATCACAATATATTGTGAGCTAAAAAATTACTTAATATTAATATCTATGGTGAGATAAGGGAGTCGGATGTACTCAACCTCGCCCATAAAGTTTTGCTTAAATCATTCTCCCTCCATTCAAATCCATTTGATATCATGGCACATATGTCGATTTGCATTTTGCAACGTGAATATTTTTAGTTGCACGTTATAAAAAATTATATAAATTTGATATTAATATTGTTTTCAAGAAGATGAATCAAACAAGATTACACATGACTATATTTTCGCTTATATATTTCACAGAAATCCAGGATTCCCTAGGCTAAAGAATAGTGTCAATCAGTGAAATGCACAAAATGGATTTGAATGGAGGGAGTATTTATTACAGACAAAATTTTGTTCAATCATTACAAAGCCAAATATTAGCAAGTCTCTCAAAGATCACAACATAAAAAAAATTGTAAAACATACCTGCTAGGGTTTTCATTACTGATGGTGACTTCCCAAATGAGTAGCTCTTGAGTAAACATAAAATGAACAAATGAAATCATTAGAGTCCAGCTTCAAGATCCGATGCCATATGAAATGCATGCAGCTCACAGGCTCACACATGCTTACCTTAGAGGAGGCACTAAGAAAATCCCAAACTTCGTGCTGTTCAGCAACATTGGCTATAGATAACAGATCCTAGTACACAATGATGCAGATTCACATGTCAAAACAATACAGATCTCCAAATATAAATAAATAAATAAAAATAAATAAATAAATAAATAAATAAATAAATAAATAACCAACTACTGAAGATAAACAAAAACACACTTGCAGATATTTGTCAAGCTGGACACAACGTTGATGTACAAAAGCATCCTCAGTGCTGGATGAAAATATCCTTTTGGGGGGGAGATGTAGGTTATAATTGGGAATATCCTTTAGCAGTCGATGCAATCTCTCGAAGTTCCTATATCTGCATATAATGATCCCAAGATACAATAAAGAAGTCTAGGCTAGAAACTAAAAAATTAGTGTACTCCAGGGGTGGGAGGGAAGCAACAAAAAGAGTACAAATTACAAACAACGAGCTTCAGCAGACTAACTATATAACTTCCCACTAAAGTAGACAGCAAGCAATGACAGTTATCAGCCAAACTGCTCAAGCTTTAAAAAAAATCAAATAAAATGTCTTGCGAAACCAGAACCTCAATGCACTATAAATACAAAGGAGAAGAAGCTACATAATGTCTACATTAAAATCAAGCAGCTGAACAAAACAAACCTTCTTCTCACAAACCACGTGCTATTTTGTGCATCAGACACCGCTATAGAATACACAGCAAAGGACTTGGATCCACTTTTTTCAAAGTAAGCTCCAATGACCTGCCATTTACCAACTTGATTATCACCATGGAAACGAATTTGTCAACACAACGAAGAAAGCCACAGAGACCTGATACATCTACTTTTAAAGTTCCACAGAACTTTCGAATTTTGTTACCAATGGAAAGGATATCCATAGTAAGTTAAAAATGAGCACGAGTACAAAAGACTGCTACTACAAAAAGAACAGAGATAGCTAACCCGACACTTAAGCTTGGGAGGTGGTAAACCTTGAGCATTCATCACCGACTTTGGAACATCATTCAAGCCAGGAGTTCCATTTAGCCTACCAAAATCAGGACTATAGAAGTCCTCTGCAATAAGCACCCCTTTGCCTCCACCAGTATTAGGTTTTACCTCTTCAGGTTGAACTTTCAAATCAGAAGTACTACTGGACCTCTTCACCCTACTTATATTTCCATCAGCTAAGATGATATCAGACTTCCCTATTCGATCACCAATAGACGTGCTAAAACCATAATCCTTTTGTGCATAATGAGATACTCGTAGCTTGTTGTTATCGTCTTTTATATGATCAACGATACTTGATCTAGATAGGGGTTCCACCATCATTTTCTTATCTGGTTCTAGAGGAGCACGCCCTTTCACTGGTTTGTTGATTTTATCTTTGTAATGTCTGCCAATAGCCCACATGTTCTCAAGATTCTCAGGAGCAAGGACTTCAGTTCTTCTCTGAGTTGCAGCATCCAGCACCCGTGCCCAGTCAGCAACTTTAGGCTGCATGGATTCACTATGGTGTACATTGCAAGAAGTGGCTAGTGAGACATCCAAGGCCGATTTCCTCTGGTCACCCTTTCCAGCAAGTGGTATATCAGAATCTTGATTACTGAGGTTCTTATGCCTGACAATTGCTCTTTCACCACTTTCTATGCTCCCCTCTGTAACAGGACGCTCATGATCTGCTTTTGACGAATGATCATCACCATCCGATCCAGCTAAAAACTCTTTAATTTGAAGAAGAACAAGCTCAACTAACTGATTGATATACCTAAAACACCCATGTGGATTAAAAGATTACACACTAACTTTTATTTGCTGTTACGAGTTACGACAGCTAAAATACAAGCAAATTGATCATGTAATACTACCACAAAAGGTCGTTAGCAGTGATCACCAACATGTTGCGGAACAAAAAAAACAGAAAGCAAAAAAATTGGCATAACACTATAGTATTCATATTAGAGACCGCTTTGACATTCTGCGGTTGAGGTCTTCATTATCCATATAATTCCACAAAGTTCAGTGTTACAATTCAAAAAGAAAAGCCCTAGACATTCGAATAAATTTTAAACTAAAAAGAACGCTTTAGTGTACGAACAAAGACTCCAAAGAACCAAAGAAAGCAAATCAAGGGCTACATAAGAACTATTGCACTAATACAAATGAATTAGTAACACAATCAGAGACTTAAATCGACAAGAATCAACAGGTATAGGAATCAATTGCGATCCTTGTGGAAATGAGTGCAATAATCACACAACTTTCACAAGCTCATTTTTTGAACGACAACAGACATAAAACCTCGAAAATTTAAGCTGGACAAGAGCCGTAGTTGGAGAGAGTAGGAAGACTTCATTCTACAAGAAGTTATGCAGCAAGTATTTGACGACTAGCAAACTAAAACTACCCATGTTTAAACATTTTCTACTATATCACGATCAGGGTAGACCCTCAGGATATCCTGAGAAGACTTCATTCTATGGAGAAGCTAAACAACAAGTATAAGACGACTAGCAGACTAAATTATCCAAATCAAACGATATTCTACTAAGAAACGACAAGGGTATAGTGGCATACCCCATCCTACGCAATTACTGCAGCAAAAATCACCAGTTGGAGATCGAATGGGAGCTCACTGCTGATTTGCCAGGACTAGCACCCAATATAAAACTACTTCACATGAGCACCAAACATGTAGGACTACAAATTATTTAATCCAAAGAATTCCGGGTCGAATGCTATGTTGTTCCTCTTTGCTTTCCACTAAATTATCATGACAGATTGACAGCATATGCTTCTAAGAAAAACACAACGTTCTATGCTACTACTTGGTATGTAATGTAATGAAACCGCTAATTAAATGTGATACGGAGTACGAAGCAGTGGCAGTAATTTAACGCAGGAGGTCATAAGGGACTTACGCTGGAGATACAAGATTCATGACAGGTTGCATGACTAAACAAGTTACAAACTCTCGAGCAATACACCGGACAAGAGGGCATTGTGCTTCTCTTGGTCTCAGAACTACGCCGAGTAATCCAGCCATGAGCCGCTGAAGAAACTGTGAAGTATAGGCAACAGCTTACTCAAACGTAAATAAAATCGTGGAATACATAATAGACAAAAAAAGTGGCACAAGTCCCTAAACCCGAGAAGAAAGACAAGTCAGACCTTGTACTCACTCTCAGATGAAATCAAAGCAGGATGGAGAGCGTTGGACGACATAAGATGGTGTTTCAAACGTTCATCCCTCTCTTCAGAAGATAAGGTAGCCATAACATCGACACCAATAGACGCTTGTGTTTTTCTAAACAACTCAAGATGGTCACCAATAAGGTCAACAATATCCCTAGTTAACAAATCGACAAGGTTAACTTGCTTAACCCGAGCAGCAACTTCAGCAAGCGCTTCCAATATAATGGAGCGCATAAGGTCAGGGGCGTCTTTATCGGGGGTAATATCACTATACCACAAGTCAGTAACAAAATCCTGAATAATTTTATCAACAAAATCAAGCACAGCAGCTTCAACAACAGGGGAATCAAACTTCCTCCTCCATTTGGTAGACGGAGGAGGAAGTGTCGAGAGACGAGGGTCGTTAGGAGAGATTTGCTTCTTCTCCAAATGAGAAAGGAAGGACTGTCCCTGGGGAGGTGAAACCTTCCAACGAAACTCGACTTCTTTAGTTAAATATCGCAAAAAGAAAGCTATAAGAATTGCAATTGGAATGTTCATCAGCATGGATTTACTGGTATCTGCATCGCCACAAGGTATTCAAACAAAACATTAGTTAAAAGACAAATTCTACCGTCTCATCGTACGAGACACACCAAAAGTAACTATGTTATTCTTCAAAAGTAAACTATATTACTAAATTGACAAGTAATTCTATTGTACTTCAAAAATAATTATACCGTGTTTGAAAAGTAACTTAAAATCCAATCTTATACTCCATATATGATTTCACAAAACGTCAATTTTGACTTAATTGATTATTATTAGTTGCATATTGAACTTCAAAATCTTTACGGCGAAACTATTCTGAGCTATGACACATTCTCCTTACAAAAAGAACATATTCTAATTAAAATGACTATATTCTATCTAAAAGTTCCACTAATAGATTTGATAATTAGCACGGAGTAAACAAATTAGAAATTAGGGGAGGTATTCTTTTGATGACATGACACTATTAATTGTGTCTCATACGATGAGCCAGCAGGAACGAGAACGACAACGAAAAGAAAAAGGAGGGGGGACTTACGAGATAAGAAATAAGTAAGGGAAAAGATGCAAAGAGACCACCAAACGAAGCGAAGTTTGGCTTCTTCGATGAGATCCTGTACAGTTTCCATTTTTCTCATAGCTTTCGATAATTGAAAACCCTAGAGTAGACTATACCAAATTGGTCTAAACACTGTCAACTACGTAACCAGTCTTAAGAAGATCATTGAAGACGATGACGATGATGATCAGTTGTCGATTTTGGTTCGGGTTTGGGTTTGGATTTGGGTTGACCCGATTGAATTGGGCAGCAACAGAGAAGCAGGAGGATGGAAGAAGAGAAGTGTTGCAGCTTTAGGAATCATTCCAGACTTGTTTGCGTTGTCGTTCCTCACTCTTGTGGCCCCTTTCCAATTTTATAACTTACTAGTAATTCCTAAGTT
>JAUEKU010148585.1:0-12204 GCA_032274805.1 Gypsophila paniculata
CCAAACTCAAAAATGGTTAAGATCATCAGAACAAATCAAAATATTTTTGACAGTAAAATCTGTAAATCAATCTACAGAAACAGTAAAATTTGGAAAGATTCAGGGTGAAAAATAATTATTGTTGAACATTGGTGTGGATGAAAATGCCATACCAAAAGAGAGGAAATGGAATATTTAGGCCAAAGGTGTTGAAAATGGCAATGGGGTTACTAGGCATGTGTGTCATTGGCTACATTGTTGGTCCTCCACTCTATTGGCATTTCCTCGAAGGCGTTGCTGCGTTCCGACATACTTCTTCCTCCTCTTGCCCTCCTTGCCTTTGTGATTGCTCTTCTTCTTACCCTTTTCTTTCTCTCCCTCAAGGTATATAAACATTTGACTCGTCGTAGATTACCTTTAATATGATTAGTGAATCTAGTCGCGTTGTGTCTAGGGTTTTACAGTCTGTTTGCCCTTAGACGTAGAAACAAACACGACACGGCATGACCTTGAGTATTTGCTAGCTCTGGTACCGAGTATCTCTGTTTTAAACCCTAGGCCAACAGCTCCTCGTTTATTGCGTGACATATTTGTCTATGGCAGGCAATCTATGGTTATTCTGATATCACTTTCAACATTAGAACATTTTCTAAAAGTTGATTAAATGTTGAGACTGATTTTTCTGTGTATTCTGATTCCAGGGTTGAACAAATCATTCACAGGTTAGGCTCTCATCAAATCTATAATTAAATATGTAGTCTGTATCACTTCAATACTTCTGTGCTGCATGCTTCAGGTCGATGATACACGACATGAACTTTTTTCCACAAGGCCGGGTCTAGCAACCCAAGTCCCCAACACACGCCCTCACCCTCATACATTTTGGTTCCTCGGAAATGTTCCATTTGGTATAATGACTCTACTTTGAACTGTCAAACTGTCAGATTGTATGAAGCATGATCCTGAAGTCAGCGACGAAATGGAGAAGCATTTTGCAGATCTGGTAGCAGAAGAATTACTACAGAAGGAGGCCGAGGCCATGGAAAACCAGCAGAGGTCAGAAATGGCGCTGTTGGAAGCGAAAAAGATAGCGTCTCAATATCAAAAGGAGGCAGACAAGTGTAACTCAGGCATGGAGACATGTGAAGAGGCTAGAGAAAGGGCTGAGGAAGCCTTAGAAGCGCAGAGAAAGATAACGTCGATGTGGGAGCAGAGAGCTCTTAAGAAAGGTTGGAAAGACACTGTCGTTACTAGAAGAGCTCGTCAAAATAAATATTAGCTTAATAACCTTGTAATTGTTGTTTTAATACTGTTGAAAAAATTCCAAATTCTACCATTTGTTTCTCTACCATTCAAATGATCACAAGTTTTTTTTGAAGTTCACAACACCTTCGGTTGGCCTTCATGTTTCGTGTGATCTGTTGTCGTGTTGGTTTTTGAAACATTGAGCTTAATTTCATGTCCGTAACATCTCAATGCCATATGGGTTACGGTTTTCTTTGATGCTTTGTTTGGATGACAGGATATGGAGGAAACTGAAGGGAGAAAGAGGCCAAGAGGGAGCTAAATTCCAATGCTACTTAACAATACAAGCACGTATTGTACGACTTAGTATGTCGTTTCGCTTTACTTCACAATCTCTAAACCTACAGAACAATTACTTTTTCGACTCAATTATGATATGGAAATATGCACAAAGAAAGAAAGATTTGCAAAATTCAGAGCAAAAATGTTATCAGTAAGAACCATCAGAAATCTGAACTAACATTTTCCCAACTCAATGCCAACATATGACAGAGCTTTTGAGGCCACTCTACTGAGACTGCTGTACAAATATGGCCAAATTTTTATCTCATTAATGAACGAATGGTTTGTTCTACGCATACAACGATTAGAGTGACCTTCCATGCAAGGTAGATCGCGTTAATACTCAAATGCATTTAGTTATGTACCTAATGCCCCTTATGTTGGTCAAAATTTGAGGCCCTGCAAAACTTCAAAGAAATGTACCCTAAAAAGCAAGAGTAAATTAGTGCAATAATGCAACCTTGTATTAAGTGTAACCAACAACTGTTTAGTAGTATTAATAAGAGATGGAAGTACTAAATTATTTGCATAAAATGGAAATGACCAATTACACTGTCATTTTGAATGCCACAAACATACTTGGTAAACTTTTTACATTTGCTGTCAAGTGCTTTGGCTATGTGTAGGTGTCATATTTAGTGCTCTACCTTATTTGCTTTGATTTATTTCGTTTATTTTCGGGTCCTACACTACAGCGATATGTTTCGAGTGTATCAGGATGTAATTTCCGACATAATGTTTACAACGAGTCATTCGTAATAACTTGCTTTCATTAAACCTACGGTTCTTTGTGTAAAACGTCTCACTACATTTGTTTTGGCTGTGTTTATCTTAAATTGGTATGGTATGTAACCTCCATCCTTCATATTATCCCAGATACCGTGTTTGAAACTTGGGACTCGGATAGTAGTAAGTTACATGGGACTATGGGAGTATGGAACATCCAAACATTGATATGACACACACTTTTTCATACTGTAAGTAAATCAATGCAGCTTTAGATGGATGGCTGTGACCAACTTCTGTGTTTGTACGTCTGACCCCTCCGTACCTGGTCGCATGCAGTAATCTTTTAAGCCACGGGGTAATGTTGTCGTAACTATCGTCAACGACCTCTTTTTGCTTTCAACATAGGCATAGGATTAGATACATCTGTGGTCCAGTCCCTCCTTACCTTGTCAGACCGTGTAAACTAGACCCGCCTTATCTCATTATGAGCAAGATTATTTGCTATAGTAGTCGTTGTTGTCATTGTTATGGTTGTGAGTTTGTGACGTTTAATGGCAACACTAAATTATTTTGATGTACGAAAACTCGTGTTGGACTGTCTCACTGTAAGGTGGAGCCACAAAACTGTTCAGTACTTCATTACCATCAAGAAAACCACCTATATAAAATACAGCAGATAATCAGAGACTTCCAACTAAATTGTATCAATCATACACTCTTTTGGCCAAGAAAAAGTAATCAGAAAATGGAAGTTTGGTTTAAGCTGACGCTCCAGCTAGTGATAATAATGCTTGGCATGCATGCTCGAGCAAGCAAAGGCGGTCAGTTAGCTTACGACTACTATGACCTAACATGTCCACTTGTGAGAGACTTTGTTAGAAATGAGATGTTAAACATCTTTGCAGCTGATGCTACTGCTCCTGCTGCGTTTCTCCGTCTTCTTTTCCACGACTGTCAAGTTCAGGTTTGCGTTTGCTTGCATTTATGTCGTAACTAAAACACCAGTACTGTTATATTCTCGGTTTCTAGCAGATACCTATGCAGAGAACTCTGCTTAGGCCTTTTGCGATAATGAAGTAATGCTGCTATGATTTATGACTGAGAATGTCGCTCAAACTTTAACAATGCAGGGTTGTGACGCATCAATTCTGTTAAATTCAAGAGACTCGGAAATACATGCTTCAAGAAACTTCGGTATCAGGAAACTCGAAGCCATCGGTAAGATAAAATCCAGGTTGGAGGCAACCTGTCCAGGGCAAGTCTCCTGTGCAGACATAATAGCCTTGGCAGCCACGAATTCGATTGCACTATCAGGTGGTCCGTCAATCGAAATACCTCTAGGAAGAAAGGACTCTACCAATTCCAGCTCCCTTCAGGCTGATGCTTTTCTACCTTCTGCCACCATCGATGTCGATCAACTACTCGCTATTTTCTTGGCTAAAGGAATGAATCTTGAAGAAATGGTGGCCATTATAGGTAATCAACTTCTTCAGCGCTAGACAGTTTTACTAAACTGAGCCATTTGCTTTATACACGGTTTCATCTGAGATTTCACATTGCAGGTGCGCATACGCTAGGTGCAGGGCACTGCATTAACATTGTGGACAGACTTTACAAGCCAAAACCCACAGAACACATGAACATCGGATTTCAGCTTGCAATGAGAGCTGCTTGCCCTAGACAAGTCCCAAACACGAACACGACATTAGTACCAAACGATGCCACTCCAACAATATTCGACAACATGTATTTTGAGGATATACTCAAGGAGAAAGGTTTATTCAGCATTGATTCCAGCGTTTCAACAGATCTTCGCACGAGGCTGATTGTCAGTCAGTTTGCAGCTGACCAGAACTATTTCTTCAAGATATTTTCGTCTGCCTTCGTCAAGCTCTCTACGACTAATGTTCTAACTGGTAAAAGGGGCGAAGTCAGGGAGCAATGCGATCAAATTAACTGATGACACGCGTCTTAAATCAATGATTCTACCGATTACAGAGCTATGCTGTGTTATATTCTTAAATTATTAATTATACGAAGTACATGATGATTATGATGTTCTGATTGAACTAAAATCACAAAATATATGCTCTTCCTTATCTAATCTTTTGTACTGATTTTCCATAATTCGTCTCAATATACTAAAACAGTAGCTTTACAATCTACAGATTAAAAATTGATGTCTGCAAATGATTCCAACTGTCCAAGGGCTCTAGGGAAAATTCCGAATTAATGTCATTTCAAAGACAGGATAAATATAGGAGCAAAACGAAGAAAAGATAAATTCAAAAAATCAAGCGAAACGAGAAACAAATTATGTGAAGGAATCAATGAATTGCATTACTCTTGAATGGATCGTCTAAGAGTCAATGTTCACACAAGATCTTTACACATCCTCAGCCACAATCACCACAATGCAGGCAAATGATAGAGAGAAGACGACAAACACGAGACAAAAATGAGATGACACGAGTTGGTTATAGCACTGTAATCAGTAAACTAAGAAAGACACACTGAATTCGTGTCCTCCCGACAACAGAGACACGCCTGATCAAATTAGCTCATTAATCTTTAAGGTATGTCAGAAGTACAGTTTTCATATGTCCATAATCTTAGGAGGCGATTCACTTCTTCGTAAGCTTCCGGAGGGAGTGTTTTTTCTTGATGTTCGTCTAGTGGGAACAATCACCGTGTCAGTATCTGATTTGTTCTCAATTGATTCATCGTCGCTTTCATCATCGTTTTTGAACACTGGATGGATGTAAGCTTTCTGAAGGTATCTTTTCAAGTTGAAGTTTGGATCCTTTGCACGTTCAAGAGTATCTTTCATCATAGCTTCCTGAAAAACCCATGAAGATTCACCACCTTAATTTAAAATGTTCTTTACTTCATTGAAAATGATGAAAAAGACGATATAAGCTGAACAAAGGCAACCTAAGTATGATCATATACTTTCGACAAAACACGTGTTCTCAGCCTTCACCAAAAAAGTTCCCTTTGAACTCAAATATCTACGGGAACGTCAATACTGGTTTTTTTCAAGAAATATTCTCATAATTTTGCTTAGAGGATCGAGTTATCCTCTACAGATTATGAGCAGACCTGCCAAAGAACATAGCAAGTATGATAAACGGTTTTAGGGCAAACCTGGAGAGGATATGTCTTGAAAGCTGGCTCAAAACGACCCTTGCAGAACCTATGAAACCATATAGTGAGAATCGGAAGTGCTATGAGGAACGGTGTTGATGATGCAGCGCTCTTTGTGCTTAATAACCCCATCAGTAGCAACTGTGAGAAAACCATTGCTCCAATAATCCGTCCGTGGACATCAGGCCAGAAAGCTGCAGCGCTTTCATATTCCTGGTTGTACACATTTATGATCTACAAAACACCGAAAACAACCACATTCAACTGAGGGACATTCTTTTCTTGTTAGTAGAGAAACAGGAAATTTCCAACACGTGTCTACATAGATATAGATAGTCCATTACCTGATGACGGTACACGAGGTAAGAGAATGCGAAGAAAACCAATATAAATGGCAGAAGAATTGGAGTCACAACGGCATAAACAAGGCCCAACAATACATAAAGTTGTATCTGAGGTTCCCCGGTGTTAAAGCCGATGCTTCCTGCATCCATTGCCTCCTCTCTGTCCTTCTCGGTCTTCACCAAGAAGAAGTTTTTCAAGTGGTATATAATCAGTGGTTTCAATCTCAGTATCTCACCAGCAATACCGGCCCAACCATCAACCATGATCCAAGTAATGAAAAAGGTTGCTTTCATTGGAATCGCTACACCCACGGTCACAAATATCCTGTCAACATTACATACGACAGAACATCAAATACCGAAACACAATCGAGAGAATTAAGCAATAAATACCACATTCATCCCAGATTAATCGTCATTATTTGACTTTAGAGGAAAATTAATCATTTCTCATACTTTAAGATAGAAATTTTCATATTCCATTTTCAAAAAGTAGTAACAACACAAAAATAATCAAGCGTGTCTGCATAGAAAGTTATCAGAGTCACGTACTTATCTGGGGGCGAGTGAAGGTATGTATTCAGCTGTTCAAATGCAGAACCAGCAATGATACTTCCGAGGAAAACGTTCACGAAATTGAAAATATAGTATCTTGAGGCCGATCTCCTTTCAAGAGCTGATATAGCTTCAAATCCCTCGAATTTTGACATCATCATCAATATTGCTGGCAAGAAGATGAGGAAAAGCTTCAAGGCAAGTCCAGGCAGGAAACCTTGGAGGACGGACTTGATAAAAGGCCTGCACGGTGAATACGTGCATAGTCGATAAGAAGCAAATTGTACGAGAATACATGCAGGAGTAATATTTTAAATGAAACGATATGAAAGCACATAGTTGAAAGACCAAAAAAACTCACATTTCTACAATAGGATTTAGAAATGGTGCCGATTTCTGAATTCCTTCGAGACTTGCCAGCGATTGTACAAAGGCAATAGGGATCATAAAGAAAAAGGTAAGAAAGAAAAAGGTAACAGACATTATCAGCCTCCGGATTTTGAGGTTAACGTATGGTATGGCTAAGTTTGGCCAATACACATCACGCGGTTCTGCAGCCCATCCAGTCAACCATATAGTTGGGTTTCTGGTTTGTTGAGTTTGTGCACAGACAGCAGCTCCCCATCGAGTCTTGAACGAGACAAAAGCTGCTGGCACGACTGACTTCGGATCTTGGTTGATTTTGTCCTTTTCCTCAGCAATCTAGCACCATGCAATTCCATGAACATAATAATTCTAAGAAAATAGCATATTGATCAGAAAGACAACAATGTCGTACGAACCATTTTTTTCAGTTTCTCAATCTCAGAACTGTAGTAGTCTATAGCATCAACTTTTTTTCCGAACAGCCCGAGAAGTCCTGTCTGCAAAATGGAAAATAGAATTACTGTAAGGCGCAAGGTAACTAAACAATCAATAACCTTCAACAATTTCTGAAGGCTGTTCTGTTCGTGTTACCTTCGTCATGGGCCTTGTCTCTTGCTTCCTAGAATATTTTAGTTGGTAATAGTCAAGCCAATTTTGCTTCTTTTTCTTCTCTTCAACCAATTTCGCCAGATTATTTGCATTGTAGACAACCTAACAGTTCATTAATCCAAACAGGTGAACGAAAGTCATATAATGTCACAGAGGTAGTAAAAGCAGTAGGTGTCACAGCAAATCGTCAAAAAAGCCAAGAAATGGCCGAGGTATCTGAGCAGTGAGCAATCATTCTGCTGAAGGAAGCCTGACCTGTTTCGTAAGATAATGATCCGGATGATTGACCAGAAAAAAGTGCTCCACAAGCTCACCAACTGATTCATCAGGATCCGGAGGAACATTGCGTACCAGAACCTAAAAAAAGATCGCGTGAATCCATCGACAAAGAATAAGATCACAGGTGCCAGTCACAAATAGCCATTCAACAGACTGTCAGGAAATTGAAGATGCAATACAAATCACAAAATCAAAGGCCGAAAAGTATAGAGCAATTTTGAGAAATTGTTATATGCTCTAGGAGTAAATGATATCTAACAGCTTGCCACATTCTTCATTGCACATAGTTCAATTGCACCAACAGGAAGCAATTAAAACTTTTTTTCCGTTTAAGCTCCACTCGACCATACACCTAGTCAGAATAACGATTCTTACTGTGAACTGATCTGGGCGTCGTTTTTCAGATGCAAGAAATTGCAGCCGCATTGAGGTGACCCTTGCATATTCCTTGTAGAGCACAAAGCAAGTCCAAAAGGTGAACGCATATTCCATCGCTAGATGAGCCCAAAACCTAAAACATTCGGGAAAACATATAGGATGATTATGATCCAAAAATAATGTAGAAAGCAAAACAAATGCTAAACAATCTAAAATATATAATGATACGTGTATATCAAGAAACAGACAAGTCCGCGAATGAAAATAAAGATCCAAACCTCGATGATCCGAGTTGTATGTTTGAAATTGATAATTTATCAATCTTGCTGTAGGTTACTTTGAGTAATTCGAGGGTGTCATTTGTATAATTTACAGGAACCAGAATTGCTAGAGCTAGGAACGTCACTGGAACAAAAATTTTGAGTCTGCAAAGAGTAAGAATGATAGAATGCTTCAAATTAACAGCGCAAGAGAGATCTAACAGATCATCTACGAAAACAAACAAAATAGCGTAAGTATAGGACATCGAATGGCTAACTAAAAGAGCAGATGTTCAAACTCTATAGTCTATAATTCTATATCTGAAAAGACTATAACAATCATCAATGATCGTATTATCGATAACAAGTTTCAGCTAAATGTAAAGATTACTAAATACTTGCCAAGGAGCATATTTCTGTCCATGTTTCTGTACTAGATACTTCAAATAGCTCTATGAAAAGTTTGCAATTCATCGACAAGAACATACAGAAACCTCCATGTTTTTCAGGTATCCTTTTCGTATCGAAAATGCAGTAGGACTGAGAACAAATATTATCCACCAAATGCAACAGTTAACGGCAAAACAAAAAGTCGTTGATTAAATTCAGGAAAGAAGTATACTTGACAGCTACATACGCTATCATATATATACGCAAGTAAACCACCGAATCAAGTCCTGCATGCTCAATGAGGTCTGATTCGGGCATCTTCAAGGCATCTGGCATCCAGTTCAAGAATTTCAAATAGGACCGGAAGTCTAGATTAACAAACTTGCTCACAAAAGCTCCTGTATTCATCGGGCTGTTTCGTAAGCCTTTGAGGTACCATTTTGGAAAGTAGACCCTATCGTTGAAAGGCTGGATTCTCAGGAAGGCAAACGCCAACAAGAATATCAATGCACTCAGTAGATTGAAGCCGGCAGAGACCCCTATATCTGCAAGGCTAGCCATCCTTTTCTTTCACAAGATCTTTGTCCTACGAAAAGTTCTTGGCGTCAAACAGGAGATTCAAACCCACGATACTCGATTTTACATCCACAACCTAACCGAAAACATTTTGGTACAAACAAACTTAGTACTTCAACAAGTTTCACCAAATGCAGACAGGGGAGTGATCAGCATAAATCTAAATAATTCTTAGCACAGATATTCAAAGGACTCCAATCCATGATCCGTAATTTGATATTTTAACAATCGGTTTTTCTAGCATGTGCAACCCACATAAAAAATACCCCAGTTCCCGAAGATTCTATTAAAATATAATTGAAACGCAAAACTAGTTTTACCAATATATGAAGAATAATTGGAAATTCTTCTCTTTGAGGGCACGCGATAGAAAAACCGTCTTAACAAAACACCCCAGCAACTACCAAACATATACAAATATTTGCAACAAGAAAGTCACATCAACCAAGTACCAAAACAAGGACACTAATTAATTAAGGATAATTTGGCATAATTTTGCTGACAAAAAGCTAAACACACTTAACTTCTTACAAAAGTTAACATTATTTTCATATATGTCCATGTTTTCAATTTGTACAACATATAATGCTCAAAATGTTGGACTACGAGATCATTTGTTGTTTACGTATGATGGATTGTTCGTGACTAAATTGACTATTGTAACAATGTGACCACTTTTCTCACAAGTAAGCATTATGATTATCACATTTTAGTCGCACCCAACTTGTACGTGTACAACGGTGTCATTTGAGGATTCGCGAATGTCTAAATATTATAAACAGCTAAATGCAAATCAAATGAAGAATAACATGAACATAAAACACACATTATATCAAAAACAAAAATAAATAAAAATTACTTACTCGTGGGTAAATTGAATATCAAAAACCTGGGAAAATAACAGAGGTAAAAAAAAAAAAAAAGAGTGAAGATATAGAAATAAAAATAATTAAAAAAAATGGAAACTTTGATTAAAAAGGTAATATTTTAATTACCTAAAATGCTCTAACAAAAAATAAAATCCTGTGTGTTAAACCCAAACAAATTCTTACTTTTTCTGGAAAAATATTACAATTATAATTACATTTATAATTAAAATGTAATTACAATTAAATTGTGCAATTAATGAAAAATTGAATGGAATTAAAAGTGAAACAACCCAAAAATTCTCTCAATTTCTCTCTCATTTTTGTTGATGATCAAGAGAGAGAAACTTGAGGAAATTATAATTATTATTATTAATATTAATATTATTTATTAGAGAGAATGTTTGTTATGATCGTGGGTGAGTTGTTGTTGTGGTTGTTTCGGTAACGTTGTCCCGAAGAAATGAATAAACAAATACTCACAAATTGGATTTGTTAAATTGGGTCGTTTTTATAAATATTTGTCGGAATCCAAATTCTTAAATTGAGGTGGTTTCCTAATGAATTTATCGTGAAATTTTCACATAATAAAGTGGTTATTTTTTAATTTTTTTGGTATTGGTTGAAAAAGAGTACACATTGAATAACAAAATTTTCAAATTTGATGATATATCAATATTCGGCATAGCGACTTTTAAAGACGTCGTGCTACCTTACGGCTCCGTAATATTTTCTTTTCGAGTATATGCAAAGTATCCGGAGAATATCCAAACAAAGAAAAAATATTTGGAGATTTATGTTCTGGATTAATTAGCCATTATTTTGCATGGCAATTTTATGACCTACCTAACATGCTAAAGAATGACTAATTTAATCGTGGACAGATTTGGAAAACATCAATCGATCTTAAAAGCAAGAAAATGTATTTCCTATTATAAATATTTGTAATTTAGATGCAATACGAAAAATTAATTTAAAAAAATGAGTCATATTTTATTATCGGGGTGTGGTCAATCTTTAATTGTTATTACATGAGATGATTTGTGATTAAATATCAAAGTAAATGTTGTATAAAAACGGCTGAAAAACGACAAAGTACACACTGTCGTAATCTTACAATCTGACATGTTTCGTGGATATTATAGTATGCCTAGTTGCTTACCAGCCAACTAATCTTAATGATGTTAACACTTGTGTTTTAGTTGACTTGAGATCTAGAGTTTTTGTACTCCCTAGTTCCTACATTACTTGTCACGTTTTCGTTTTAAGTTGTGAGTTGTACCAAATATAAAAAAAATATATCATTAAGAATCTTGCGTAAAGAGTTTTCATATAAGTATACATTTAATAATATGTTCTCAAATATTTTGAGAGATACCGAAAAGATAAATGAATGTCTCGAAATGTGAGAAAATCAAGCATTTAAAAATAGAACGAATATTACTTTTTGTCCTACTTTTTCATGTGAAATGTTGTCATTCCTATTTTACTCTTTTGTACCCATTTATCTCTATTTTTATAGTTTATCAATCAAAATAGGGTATAAGATTTGAATTTACGGTGAGTCGATGAAAGCTTGTCGGAATAGGGTATTAGATTTGGTTATAAACGAATGTCGATTACAAGTTCCCAATTGGGTTGCACGCGTACTTCTCGGAAAAATTAGGGTGGTACATGTTTATCTATTTTGTCTTGCATATCACAAAATTATATAATCATAGAACCACCGTGTTTCCAAGGTTATATTGTTCCATCATACACGGATTGCATACAAGTTATCATAATTTATCAATTAATGGATTTTTTTAGTAAGGCCTTCTTTTGAATTTAATTTCAATTCTGTTTATCCCAACTCTTACCTGTACGGAGTATAATTTTATTCTACTTTGGTTCAGTTCAGTTCGGTTCAGTTCAGTTCAGGTCCATTCAGTTCAGTTCAGTTCAGTTCAGTTCAGATCAGTTCAATTCAGTTCAGTTCAGTTCAGCAAAAATAAGTCCAAAAGAATAGGGCCCAAGTATAAAATGAACTTAACAAATTTATTTCTAGATTTTCTATTTTTACTTATTAGCTAAATGACGAAATTTAAAAGATGGTGAATAGTAATTTGGGACGAAACTTGTCAAACAAGTTACCTCCCA
>JAUEKU010148696.1:0-12204 GCA_032274805.1 Gypsophila paniculata
ACTACGGTGCAGATGTCCGGTGTGTATGTGTTTGCTAAGAGATGTTCATCATTCCGGGAATGACCCCTTTAGCAAATATATTATAATCGACACACTGTTTAGCGAGTATGTCGTAGTTGATACATTGTATTTGGAGTAGTAGACCTGTAAATTCCTCAGAAAACCCATCGTGCGTGTTTTTGTAAGGAAATATAAATTAAGTGGAGATTGAAGAATAGAAAATAAATGTGGAGAAAAAGAAATATGTACATTGAATGCATGTTTTATTCAGAAGATGTGTTAGGTTTACAAGGACTTGAAGCCCAAGATCTTTTTACCGGTGAAGGGTTATTTTCGATTAAGGTAACTTATAAGTTTTTACAATTATAATCTCTAAAATCTGAACCTGTATTTTAGTCTTTAAGAAATGGAAACATTTAACAAGTTGCCTTCATTTCACCGCTTTTCGATATAAATTCGTAAAATAGTATTGACAAAAACGATTTTAATCTCGATCATGAATAGCTTCCCAAATGAAGTTAGTAAATGTTGTCATTTTGTGCTTGTATAATTGTATACATTACTACTATGTAAACACTTGCAAAGTGTCTACTAAATGGTACGGAGTATAGTATTTTACTATTATTTGCAAATTAAAAACTAGTTTCGTGGCTCAATGTATAAAACCTTGGAACTTGGAGAAGAAAATTGTGGTTTCTTCATTTAACGAACTCTAATGTTGTGCTAAATTAGTCCGTTTGTACGCAACCCTAGTAATAATAAATTTGTAATATTGTGTTTTATATACATGCATGCAATGTCAAATTTGTAATGTGAAAAAACACCTGAACGGTAGGACGGTATATTAGAATCCCAATTTTTAGACCTATGCGACATGGTGAAGATTATCAGTGTTTGATCGTCGCTCAAATGACTTCATCTTATAGGGCGCGGCTTGGAAATTTCATTGATTTTGTTCGATTTGGACATTGTTTTGAAGGTTTGGTTTTGGTTTGGTTTGTTTTTTTCTTTTTCGGATGCTACTCTTTGTAGCTCCATGACTTTTAATGCCTTTATAGTAATTATCAAAAAAAAAAAAGTTGACTAGGACATCGTATTTTATATATTTCTTCGTATATCCTACCCCAATCTAAATCTATTTATTTGTGGATTATATAATACATGCTAAATAATATGACTCGTATTCAATCCCTTGACCTTAATTAGCTAGAAAGGAGAGAACAGAGAAGGATAATAGGGCAAGGTCACTACCCAACCAAGATTATTCCAAATATTCGAAATTTTCGTTATAAATGTCGAGGAAATTTCTAAAATTTTTCGATTTCGATAAATACTTGAAAAAGAAAAACTATTTTTATTTTTGTTTTAAATCCACCAATGGACAAAAGAGCAAGAGGTAAAAACAAAGAAGGGAACACGAGAAAGTAATGAGTAATGAGAATAAGTAAAAGTGAAGGACCAAAACAATAACGACATGCACCAAGTTCCTCGTGTAAACCCTTTAGCAGTTATACTAGTACTACTCCTAGTCTCTTACTATATGTATGATTGTATGAATATTCAATACTAGGGTACATTATACATGAATTACTAAAGCAAGCTTACTAGCTCAACTACATACAAAATCAAAACACCGTAAAAATTATTTTATAAAACTGTTGTATACATGTAACAGATTATTTGTGATGGAATCAAATGTTATGTGCACTAATTTAGCTCATATAAAAAGAATTTTTTTTTATTAAAAGACTTGTAATAGAAATATATCGAATGAGTATTCAATGACGACTACTACTACTACCCATTAACGTGTTTGGAATCATGTTATGAGTATCATCTTCTTAGTGGTTACATATAATTTATATATGACATCAAAAAATATTGTGAAAATCAAAAAATCGATAATCTTTGATCTATTCCAATAATTCGTTAACTTAAAAAAATTTAGAAGAAAAAAAGTAGAAAACCAAACTGAAGCCCAAGAACGTATTAGCTTACGCACATCTAATGATAGCAATAAACGATATTATACTCAAAAATTTTATAATATTGTTATATCGTTATATAACGATCTTATTTGAAAAACAATGCGGCTTAAAATGGAAGTAAGTTAGAAAAAATGTTGTGTCTAAGACTAAATACTTACTAATTAAAACCACTATTTTTGTAATTTATCACTAATAATAATACTAACTCCCCCACCAAATGACTAAACAAATCTCATTTAAAAACACACATATTATTCAAACACACCCTCCCTTATTTTTCTTAACCGTTTCACTTCTCTATTATAATCTCTCTAAATCTCCACCATTTTTATAACTCACACACACATTACAATATATATTTCTTTAAATAAAATGGTGAAATTAAAAAATCATGAAATTAATAATAATGATATTAAATCTCAATTAGTCATAGACATTTACAACATCTACAAAAATTCCTATAATTCTTCTTGTTTTCATGTTAATCATAATTATGGTATTAATAATTTTAATAATAATACTAAATCTCCTTTAATTGATTGGTATTTGATTCTTAGAGTAAGCATTTTTATTTTATTTCAATTTTTATTTTTTTGGCTAGTTTTATTATGAAATTTATTTATGTTTTTGATCAATGGGTACTTTTTATTTTATTTTATTTTACTATTATGAATTTAATTTATGATAGGTTGGAGAAGATGCAAGCATTGGTACCATAAGGAAGCAATATCATAAACTTGGTATGCAACATAATTTTACGATAAGTTTATTGTCAGATCAGTTCAGTGACTCATTTATCAGTCGATTCATGAATATGAGTCGTTTTTGTTATTGCAATAACGTATTGTCAAACATGAAACTTATGATGGAGTTGGTGATGATCTGATGTCTATAATTTGTAAAGTTTGTGTATAATAAACTTATCGTTAGACCAGTCATGTATGTAGCTCATTTATTAGTCGATTTATTTATAAAAATGAGTCGTATATGTTATTACGTACGATTAGTTATTGTCGAATTAAATATGGAAGTTATTATGGAGTGATGATGATTTTTAAGTTGTAATTTTCTGTACAATGTATTAGCATTGTTGCTTCATCCAGACAAGAACAAACATCCCAAGGCAGAATTCTCCTTCAAACTAATTTCTCAGGTTGGTGTTTCTCTTGTCCTTCATTCGTTCAACGTAAAACCGTCTTATACAAAAATTTGTATTCATAGATGGTGTTCATGTGTTATGAATGGGCTAATATAGTAACATTTGTCGTTAATTACGCTACTAGATACGGAGTATACTACGTACATTCCATATAATAATGACGATAGTACTACTAATTTAGTGGTTTCGGGTACTTAATTAAGCATAGTACTTTAGTGTAAGATAATTTTATGGTAAAGCTAATCTAATTCATCATGAACAATTATCATTAGACCGTCTTATATTTTATGTGCTTTAAATAACAGAATAAGTTTATGGTTACCTAATGTTAAGGGTAGAGTCAAATATTTTGAAAATTTATTTCATGGAATTGAGATTAAGGGGTATACCCTACATGGCTACATTGTTCTTAACCACCCCATAATGCAAAAATTTGAATTTCTAACGTACGGTAATAATTAACTTGATTAATTTTGTTACCATGTTTTATGTAAAAACAAAGATATGAAAAAAAAATCAAAGATATGAAAGAATATGTTGACTTTTTTTAATTTGTCATTGAATTATTGCATGATAGAGAAATTAATTTGAAATATAATGTTATACTCCCTCCGTCCCGGTGAATACGTTACTATTTCTATTTTGAGTGTATCAGTGAATACGTTATTATTTCCATTTTTAGTAAGTTTTTGTATGTAAAAAGTTATATGCAAGTGGATCAAATAATCATATTTTATTGTTGCATTAGATAACCACTTGCTTTTCCTTAATGTTTGTGTAAAAAGTAATAGTAACGTATTGATTGGGACGGAGCGAGTATAAAATAGTCATGTCAATGTTGCATCTAGTTATACGGCATTGCATGGACGAGGTCACAAATTAAACTTGCAAGAATGTCATATGTGCATCATTAAGATTCGCAAACGACTAGTCGTTAACGAATGTCAACTAATTTAATTGATTAAGTTATCCGATAGGATCGTCATTAAATAAATTATGACCATTAGAGAAGCCCATAGTGATCACAAGCAATAATTGTACTATTGGTCATAATTTAGCCAGAATTGTGTCGTCATATGCATACAATAGTCTCATTACTCGTTTATATATCCAGGCATACAAATGTTTGTCTGATAATGCAAAGAGAAGTTCCTTCAACTTAGAGAGGCGGAGGAACCAGTGCTCCGAATGCAATCGGACACCACACCCTACAGCCTCGTCCCCTCATCAAACCTCAAGGCGTGAGGGTGGTTCGCCAAGTTTTAGGACGAAAATCTCGAGATCAGGGGAAATACAGAACAATCTAAGGGCACTGAGTGAGAAACTAAAAGAGGAAGCTAGAGTCATAGAGAACTGTATGAAGCTTAATCGAGCATCGAAAGACGAGTACCCGGTTTTCAATCCATCAAATTACGCAAATCAAGGCTACCCTCACAAAAGAAATCAACCGTTTTCCTGCAACAAAGCCGATGTATCATGGAGATTGCGAAAAGAGAATGTCGGTTTGAGTTACGATCAAAGAAGAAACAGATGTGAAATCCCCATTTTTCGACTGTCGACAGATAGCAGAAACATGAATTCTGCATGTGTTAGTTCTTAATGCACTGAATTGTAGACAATGTCCCAACATTATACACAAGGGATATTCAAATTCTTTTTTATTTTTTTTTCGGATTATTACCCGAGAATTGGAATACCTTATTGCTATTGGAGCGTGTACGATTGAAAAGGCGTATGTTCAGCCTGATTCCTATAGTTTTGTTCAAGGGGTTGATAAACTAATTCCCGTGGATGTCTGTTTACTGAGCTGTTCTATACCGAGAGCAGTTGCGGAAGGTATAAGTGTATAACTAAGTTCATGAATGAAAATGCACAAATTATAACACTTATGCTTTGTTATCTTAACAGTAATGATATGTCAAACCATAGACCTATATGTAGGTTTTTGCCTTAATCTCGGAATTAGACGCCATGGCATGTATCATGTCAAATGTGGTCTGAAAAAATGTCGGAACCTCTGCAAAGCGCTATACAAGTTTAAAATCACGGCCAAAATTGAATACCATGGATGAGGAACAAAATTTCATTACTACGACTAAAACAGTACTTAAACAGCATATCCGTCATTCAAGGGGCAAAAATACACTTCGACCTAACGCCAAAGTCTGAGCATCGTATATGGAAATAATACGGAGTAGCATACAAGGTTCCGGTATAAGTAAGAGGTAAAGAGGTGTACTTTTGAGAGCACGTAGTCTTTCCAAATTGTACTTCTACAATCAAGTCTTGGACTACTTGTCTGCGGGTTTAGCAACAGGGATTTTGAGAGAACCGTTGTCGACTAGAGGCTGCAACTCTTTCTTTGATAGCTCTTGAACATACGAATCTGATGATTCAATGAACGCTGCAACTACCTTTGAACTGAAATCCCGCCAGAAAAAAAATAGTCAGAAAGAGTCGTGGAAATATACAAAAAAAAAAAAAGAACACAGATAGTTGTATAAGCGTGTAAGATGGTCTTGTGAGTGCGATCCATCGGAACTGAAAAAAAGACTGAATATATAGGATGTAGTTCATTTTGACAGCACGAGGACCGTCTCATAGGAGGGTAGTTGACAAAGGATGTAATTTCTGAGTCAGAATAATCAGGTACCTGTGACCTTCAGCCCAAATCTTGCATTTTCCTTGCAAGGCTTTACTCCATAAAATTGAAGCA
The DNA here is from genome assembly GCA_032274805.1 of Gypsophila paniculata. NCBI lineage: Eukaryota > Viridiplantae > Streptophyta > Magnoliopsida > Caryophyllales > Caryophyllaceae > Gypsophila > Gypsophila paniculata. The sequence continues at coordinate 5,864 of JAUEKU010148696.1, forward strand.
AAAGCCGGGCAGTCCAAGACGAGCTTTCTAATTGTTCTACTGGAGTGAAAGTTTTCGAGAATGTGCTCTGATTCGTCTGACTTGGGTTCAGATGCCAAAGCTGTTATTTTCTCATACAAGCTTGTCAGCTTATCATCCAATGTCGGGTGGAGAATTCCATCGGCACCCCCGGTGGCAACCTGCAAGCAAGCAAAAGTCGACTTGTGAGTCTCATATCTCTGCGATCCTGATTAAGGTAGATGTTTCTTTGTAGAGTACGACGACTATGCAAAAACATCACAAAAAGGAAAACATAAAAGAAATACGGAGTACATAGAAAAGCGATAATGAGAGGTATCCAGAAAAAAAATAACCGAAGCACTAGGACAGATACCTCATACAGGACATCTTTTCCGAAATTTGACTTCAGTAATTCTTCTGCACTTTCAATGCACACGTCAACAAGACTCTGCAACATGTATCAGCAATCAACGTACATTTCTTGAAACAACCTCTACAAATTTAACAATAAAATCGGGAAATAGTTGTGATGATAAATTAAACATGACAAGTTTTACATTTATCCCTAAGAATTACTTGGACAAACTAAGGATAATGATGACATAAATGGACGACCATAATCGATTGAGGACAATATAAGAAAGCTGAAAGTAGAAACTTGTAACGAAACCAACCTCAGCTAACCCACTTTTCACTAGCAATTCCTGCCTCCGAACAAGCGGATCCTTTTTACCTCCTTCGGCCAATGAGGTATCGTCTCCAGGTTCCGTGCTTTCATCGGCTTCCCAAGGAGGTAATTCAGTATCTTCGGGATCAGCAGTCAGCAACTCATCGACATCTTTATCATCAGATCTGGCTAATGGCATATCCTCATCCTCGGTAGATTCTTTTCCAGCCTGTCGGAAATTATGCAAAAAATCAACGATAAATGCCTAGCTCATGCAACTGAAGGCATTCCAATGAAAGGCTTGATGGTTGATTGTAGACTTGCCTTTGAGCAAAGAGCAGGAATTGAAGCATTCAGATCGGCCAAATCCTCAAGGCTAATATAACGCTGGCAGAATGGATGCAACAATTGTAACACCGGACGTCTTGCACTCTATATGAAAACAAAAATGTATCAGAATCATATTATTTCATGTAGATTGATAATGTTAACAATACTACATACTCAGTATAAGCTAACGATGCCTATGACAAGGCGAGTGAGGTTGGAAACTCAGATATGCCGTCACTCTTTTGTGTTGAAGAAACATACAAAGACTACGTAAGGATGACCGTTACAAAAATTGCGTCTAGAAATGTCAGGTAGAATGGTATTAACACGGAAGCCAAGCATGTGTAAAAACAAAACCGAAAAAAACTAAAATACCTTGTCCAAAATGATTTCCTTCAAGTTTGCTTGTAGCTCACGAACGAGAACCTGTTTGGGCAAAACATGAAGCATGGACAAATATGTAAATGATCCCACAGTATACACACTTCGGTCTCGTAACTCCCCAAACAGAAATATACAAACAAACTGAGATAGAAGGAAGGAAAAACCTTGTTAACAAGTTTTGTGTCGTCAACAGTAGACAGAATAGATACTAGCACCTGACAACGTGAAATAGAAAATCTCCATCAGGCAATTTAATTGTCAACATGAGAGCGATTCAATGCAAAAGCGCAGAATCAAGACGAACTTGAAAATATAACGATAAAGACAAATGGTGTGATCCATAAAAGCAAAAGTACATACCAAGGTTCCACAACTATCACGGATAATCTTGCCCATGTGTTCCTTCATTGCCTTCAGAAGTTTCTTCCTTTCCTAAAGCAACACACAAAACGCACATGCACGAAAAAGTTAGTCGGGTTTTGATGGCAAAGGTATGTGCATTTCATTACATTCCTCAATTTCATCAGCAAAATAAAATCAACAAACCTTAGCACTACTATGCTTGACACAAAGCATCCCGATTCTCGATCCGTCCTTTGTATGAATAATCCGAACAAGGAGTGGTCCAGATAACTGCTTTATAACCTCCTCTGCAGACATCTACACAAACTTAGTTAGGAAGACGGCACGCTAATTTAAAGCACAAGGCTTGACGACGTGATTGAGGTGAACTAGAAAAGCACCTTATCAGCGATACTGAAGTATTCAATCAAGGCTTTGTGAACAATTGAATGATCCACTATCCCCTTCTCCCAGATTGCTTGCAGAACATTGGTCATATGACGGCAAACAGTCGACTTTCTCAGGCCTAATTTGGAAATGATGTCTACTATCCTGTAACCACAATAAAACATCGTAAAAATTTGTTTGTATATATCCATCGTCTTAGACCTAGGGCTCAAGTTGTACATAGCTGAAGTTAATCTCGTGTTTATACCAATCCACAAGCCAAATTCATTGGGCCGACAATGACCAAAGGAAACAAATCTGACACCATGTATTTTAAATCTCACTAAAGAAGAGACATGACACCTGGTTCGTCTACGTCACACTGTAACTCACCTAGTCTCTTTCATATTTGCCAAGTCCTTGAACAACTCAAGCTCCTTTGAATATAGCTCCATCAAAAGTTCACGTCTTTGAGTTGCATTTGCCATCTGATAAGCATGCTCAACAACTACGGAGTAAAAGGCAAGAAGTTAACTACTATGACCGATAAGATAATCCTGAAAAGTTAAGATGTCTACTTAAATGAGAAGAAACAGTAAATAAGTATAGAGATTATTGCCTTTGACAGATGCATATGATAACAGTAATGCATATGAGAACATTTCCTTTAAATATAAGGAATTATCGGAAATTGAATCCTCTGACACCATGCACGATATCTTTATAGTTTCAAAGGGGGGTGGTCTACTTTGCCTTACATTCAGCTTAATAAAGAATGTATAGTACACTGTAAAAAAAATAAACATAGATGGGTGTAACCAGTCAACCAACGTACCAATAGATCCAACACTATGTCTCAAAAGTCGAGCAACATGCCCATGGAGTAGTGAAATCAAACCAGGCAGCTGAGATTTAGAGGCTGCAACACGAGATTAAAAGTGTTGCCAATGCAAGAACTCCAGAGAAACTACAGCCAATTTAAGGTGTTATCGGAAGGAATAGTTATACCGTTGTCAAACATCTTGGTGACCAAATGAACGGCATAGGTACTTAAGGAAAGAGTGAGAAAATGTGGTTGAAGCTCCCCGTACACGGCATCCCTCTCAGCATCAGAGCAGTATTTAACACATGTCTATCACAGAAACACGCAAGATTGCTAGAGTGTTAAACGAAGGTTATATCGAATAAGAAGTAACGCATAAAGGTGGGTGAATAAGAGCGCACAACACCTGTAAGACGCGTGAGGATATATGAGAGCTGGCGATTTCTGGAATCTTGCCCTTCATTTTCTGCAAAGCTTCAGTGACAAACCTAACCACAATTTGCGAAAATGATCAAACATATAGTCGAACACGACAGTCTTAAATGAGCTTGATGTCAAAAGCATACTTTGATCTCTCTTCTTTGGCTATATTACGACGCCTCATCTTTTCCCACAATAGTGAAAGTTCCTATAAAAATGAAACGTCAAATGTTAGCTAAATGTAACGTCCCTAAGTTCACCTGCATAGTAGTCATTTTAGAAGAATCCAACAGAAATTAGAGTCGTCCACAAAAATGTACAAGCGTGTGACGTCCTCATTTCCCCGCTAAGACCGACAATCAATGAACGAGCTCAATATTTAAGTCAAAAATCAGGAAACACATTCGTTTACAGCATATTGCTACACCAACTTCAATCAAAATCGTCACTTACGACATACACCCACTCCCCATGGACAAAAAACGAAAGAAGCAAAACTCAGAGCAAATAAATTAATTAATGACGATGAAGTAAGCTTACTTGCTCTAATGTATAGTGTGGCTTTCTCCGCTTCTTCCTCACTTCAGCCCGCTCCTGTGACCAGCATATGATACGAACATTAGAATCCTACATCTACAAATAAATTTGTATTGGCTTACCCCTTAGAGAATGAAATTTCAGGTCCAAATATTTTCGAAATGAAATTAATTTAAACTAACAGCATTCACTTTTTTTGTCACAAAGCTTTTCAAATAAGATCAAATTTATAATCTTTGAAGTCGGAAACAGTCCAAAAAATCCGAGATAGATTTAAACACCAGGTTGAAATAGCCAAGTAAACGAAAAACATTCATTATCAAGTCCAAACCTTGGCGAGCTGACGCATCTCTTTTTTCGACTTTTCATCCTTAGCTGGCGCCTCCTGTGTCGTCTTCAAGTACTTAGAGTTGGTTACAACAGGTTTACTAACCTTCTGTTGTTTGGATTCCTTCTTCTGTTCAGGTAAATAATGCATAAGTTACCATTATACATCGCTTCAAACGACAACAAGAATACGAATTGCACACAAAGCAAACATATCAGTCATACATTACAAGTTCCAAACAACAAGAAGCCGACTTCAGTGAGACCGTCGTAAGCGTACTACAAGCAACTCCTCCTTGTGACTAAAATGGGACCAGTCACATTGTAGTCAAAAATATTCATTGTACGCGTACAACGGTTTCATTGGAGAATTACTCAAACCACTATAGCTCCAACAGCCTAATTTTAGGTCAGCATAACTCGATACCAACATAAAGTTTCAAAAAAGACGGTCTTACACAATAAATTAAAATTACGTAAGACCAACTCCTCTAACAGTCCAATTACTTACTTAGTATGACCCTTATTTCTTGACGGTTTTACGATTTGAAAGTGTAAGACGGTCTTTTCATATAACTTAACACCAAAACAAATTAAATCCCAAACAAACCCAACAAAACAAAATGCATAAAGAATCAAACTTTATAATAAAAAACATCAAAAGATGAAAACTTTAGCTAATTAATGCACCTGGGTATCATTTTTGGCAGAAATTTTTTGCCCTTTTTTCAAAGGAAGTGACTTTGATTTCTTAATTAATTCATCAGTTTTTTTGGGTGATTTTTCAGCAGGATTTCTTTTTCTTTTGTTTGATTTCTTCATTGCTTCATCTTTAGCACCCATTGTTTGAATGAATTGATTGATTTAATGAACAAATTTTTTTTTTTTTTGGAGGGTTTTGTAAGGGTTTTTGTGAGGAACAAAAAGAGGCGATTTTTTTTGGAGGAGTTTGAGGTTGAGTGGTTGTTGCCTATAATCGGGTTGGCCCATTTAACAAGTACTTCGAACCCATTAGATTGGTTCGGATCTGGTAATGACTACTAGGCCCCGCGGCAAACAGGTTAATCAGGTCGGGTTTTTTTTAAAAGAAGAAGTCGGGTTTAGACATGTTTATTTTGGTCAGATTCTTTTGAGTTGGAATGGATTTCATTTTGGGGGCCGGTTTTGAATCTGATGTTGATGAGTTATTTTGCTTTTGAGTTGGTACGTGCTGAGCTGGTTAAATTATACGAATTTGGTTAATAAAGTTGATTTTTAGTCACTATGGTTTTCTTTTTAGAAAAAAAAAAAAAAGTTGTTAGTTTTGGGTCAACATATTTTGGTTCGGGAATGGGTGGAACTGTGGAAGGCATTTGGGTTTCCAGTTCATTTGGGTTAGATTCGAGTCTCTAGTCGACTGTATCGAATGTGGTTAGTTTCGTCAAATCTAGTCATGATGAGTAGCATTTTATGAAACCGTTCTATAACTATATTACAAAGTATATGGGTATAACGGGCATTGTAACTAAAATGTAAACATTATTAAAACGAACATGATTGTTTTATTCAAATGGTTGGAAATACAATATACAACGGCCTCATTTATGTTTATTGATTATGTTCGTTGTGTTACTCAAAGTCACAAACTACCATGAAGTCTCAAACATATGAACATATAGTCGTAACAAAAATTCTCATATAAGACCGTTTCACAACGTACTATAATTTTATAATACTTTCAAACTTAATTTATTACTATGATTAAATAAAATTAAAGAGAAAACGGCTATATATCGTACAAATAAATACTCCGTATTTATCATTACCATTAGAAAATTGTACAAGCAAGCCAAATTGTTGTTCTTCTCCTTTCTCAATCTACTTGACGTGAGACAGAAAAGGATCCGTTACTTAAAATTTGTCGGCGACATGCGTTTTTTTGTTCTTGTGCATTTACCCGGCCATCATTACTAATTTTACTTGTGTCCTTTCAATTAATTGACATTACTATAAAATTAAGATGATTAATTTGTCGATCAAATAAATTCTTAGTTACACCAGTTGTATTTTATATCGTGTATAATAATCAATAGGAAAGTACTGAAATTCTCATCAATTTTCACAAACAATTTGATAGTCATATGA
>JAUEKU010148915.1:0-20490 GCA_032274805.1 Gypsophila paniculata
TGAAGGATGTGTCGATGTAATGAAAGATTGAAGGGTGAACAAAGGATGTGCTGATGGAGTGAAGGAAAAAAAAAAGTAATTAAGTTTGATCAAGTCTATTTTCGTTAGTCAAATGACAGAACTTTGACTTTTTTGACGAAATTTCACTTGTGATACCTTGCAACAAGAAGTTAGTAAATGTTAGGTATGTCCGTAAAAAAAATTTAAGAATTTTTTTACAATTCAGATAAATGTTAGGTACCTTCTGACAAAAAATCCTACTGATGATGTCACCAATTTAATTAGATGTCAAAAAAGATAACAAAGTGGGTCACAAGATGAGATATAAAAGTGGGACACAAAATGAGATATAAAAGATAACAAAAAAAAATGTTTCATTACACTCATGTATATAAAGACAAGTCTTTTGTTATTTATCATGCATTATGTTTTTGTTTTATTTCTATTAATTGACATGTTTCAAGCTTAAAACGGATGTGACCGTGTAAGGTAAGAAAGAGTAAGATACCAAAAAGCCGAAAACGCGTCCAGCCGGCCTCCACCATCCAGCAACATAACAGCACAGCACATCTAGTTTACTACCCTTCCAAACTTGCATTCATCCTTTATCAATTTCACATTATTTCATTCATTATTATTAGTATTAGGTAATCTCTCCTCTAAAATCTTAGACCACTTTTGTAACAAAAACTGTGAGCAATGCTGAACCATTCTCTCTGTAAAACTGTTCCATCAAAGATGTCATTAATAATAATACCCATTTTTCTCATTTTGGGCCTCTCATTTTCATCTTCTGCTTTTGCTTTTGCTTCTGATGCTTTCATTTCCGCTTCTGCTTTAGGTATTTCTACTTCTTTTATAACTCCGTATTCGGGTTTTTCTTTTGGTACGGGTATTTATTTCCGGTTTAATTTTGGATCTGCAGGATTGGATCAGGTTGAGCAACCTCGCCTTTCGACTTCGCGTGCTCTTCTCCAAGCTCAGAAACGTAATTTACTCTTCGATTCTCAAAGACTTACCACTTAATTTACTAGATTTACTGCATTTTCCTTTTTTTAGACGATTCACTAAATTTGTTACTTTTTTGAGTCACTTATTTGTTTAGCTTTTTATTTTTGAGAATTGGGGGTAAATGGGCTGTTTTATTTGTATGAAAATAAAAGTTGGATCTAATTAGGATCCAAAATTATTTAGTCAAAACCGACCTCGCATTTGATATATACTTCTTGAACATTAAGTACTCTTATGTTAGTTTGACCGCACTTTAGATTCTGTGTTCTATTTTCATGTCCAATCTTCTCTACGACTTCTTGGGTCTTAGAATCGTAAGATCTTACAATCCAATTCATGAGTCTGAAACATAATTCCTATTGTTATTAAGCAGCAATTGTGCTTGAAATGTTAATGCCAATAATTTCAATTTTGAGGACGATAAGATTGATTTTATTTCTGACTGATCTGCAGCTTGCCCTATAAATTTTGAGAATCAAAACTACACCGTCATCACAAGCAGATGCAAAGGACCAAGGTACCTAGCGACCCCGTGTTGTGCCGCTTTCAAGGATTTCGCCTGCCCATTCGCAGATCAACTGAACGACTTGACCAACCAGTGTGCTCAGACCATGTTCAGTTATATCAACCTCAACGGTGGATACCCTCCTGGCCTTTTTGCCAATGAGTGCAAGGGTAGCAAGCGAGGCCTCGAATGTGGTGCTGTGGACAGCGGAGCCCCTGCCAACGCCGTACCTCAACTGTTGTTTCTCTCAGCTGCTGCCTTTCTCTTTCTTGTAGGCCGAGTCCTTTGAGATATTTTTCCACTTCACCCAACCATTCCGTGTTTAATTCTGAGCTGTAGAGTGTGATATACGGTATCTGAAATGCTTAGGAATTGTGAGCAATCATTGCATTCAAGTCGGGTATGTATCTACCAACTGACCAACGAAAGCTGTACCGACTATGCTGTCGAATTGTGAGCAATCATCTGCATTCGAGTTGAGCATGTAAGCAGAAATGACCAACCAGAGCTGTATAACTTATATTTATTCATTCATATAGAGTACAAAACTTTTATCGTGCACTGTTTTGTTGAAAATTTCTTGTATGATGAAGTTGATGAGAACTCGTTAATTAATAACACTGTCATGCCCGCCCGCCTTTTGACATTAACCACCATACCTCTTTCTTCCAACATAACAATGACGACCACAAATCCAAGCAACCACCACAATTCCGAAATCTGACTACTTCTCTGTCTGGTTTTATCGTTTTGCAAATTGTTCTTCAATTTGATTATTGCCGACTGTGTTACCAACTTACCACTACCTTTAGTCGACTCCTGCAGCAAGGTTCAGCAATCATCTCCTGCAGCATTGTTTGACAAGGGTAAAGATACTCTCGGTTTACTTCTATCCTTGCCTAAATTTACTAATCCAAAAAAAAAATAATAAAAAAAAAATAACCATCTCCACTACCAAATTAAAAGTTAGAGATTTTTCGGAGAACACAAAAAGAGCATAAATATCGGTCATTTATGGATCATGATCCTACATAGCTATAAGGTAGTAATCAAGGTTTGTAGTCGTCTGTACTCAAGGATCCTTTTCCCTTAATAATTCGGTGTTCAATCACAATCGTCTGTACTCAAGTCTGTCAGGCATCAGAAATGACCAACTACAACTGTATTGATCTGTTCGTCCACTCATATACACTTATACAGAGCAAGTTACAAGACTTTGGTATACATTCACTATACATACTAAGGAACATATATAACTGCATTTCATGTGTCATAATAGTACTTTCAAGAACTGTAGTTCAGCTTAGAATAGACATGAACCCTGTAAGGCTGTAAGAGCAACTCCAATGGGAGGAGTTGCTCTAATATTCCTTCACCCAGTATCCATAATCCAGGCATGGTGAAGAATAACAGTTAGCTGAGTAGCTTTGAGAATGACGGACTCAATTGTTTAATCCGCAGCTTCCGCTTGAATTGCTTTTTGGTCATGCACCATGCTTCTGGAAAGCTGCTCAACTGCAAATGAAAATCGAATCATGATGGCAACACACAAGTCAGTGACATTTGCGTGGAGGAAAAGAAGCTTAACAAGTACAAACAGTGGTTGAACCAATACAGTAAACCAAACTGATTTCGTAAGTGAGGCCAAATATTTTAAATTTATTGGCCTTCTAACGACTTAGGATGTCCTCAACTCCTCATAGATAAAACTTTCTTTGTTTCAGTCATTGAGCCCTATTGTACCATCACAAAAAAGGCAAATGTGTTTCGTTGACTTAAACGTACATAGTTCACATTTCACAAGAATCACAACCCTTTCAAAACATAAATTTTTTAGAATGTCCTCGCACAAACTAGGAGTTTGTATATGCGGCAACTCGGCACTTTCCTAAAACTTACTGATTACCAAAGGGTTCTCATAGTAATTGAATTAAACTATACTCCGTATAAAATAACCTATCGTCAAATCTGCCAATATTTTGAGAGAAGTAGATTGAATACCAGCACATAATTCTCACTTACATTACCGATAATCCTAGCCCCATGCCAGGCAGAATCTACACCATAAGGTGGAGGCAAAACTCTGATTCCATTCGAAATATAAGAGGGAAGATGTGCACGAAGTTCCTTCTCTAACCTTTCTGAAACCAAAAGGTTAATGTTGGAAACCATTGAATTTCTCAGATACCACTTCAACAAACAAAGTCAGCTCAATAACTAACACGTACCGGGTAGTCCCCTTAAGCATGCACTACCCCCACATAATATTACTGTCTTGAACCAATTATCGTCGCCCATGAGTTCTGCATCATGGCAATGGTCCATGCATAGAGCAACGGCTTGGTGCAGTCCCATCGCACGCCTGAAAGTGGTTCAAATCCAACACAGATAAGGACCAAATTATAACAAAATCATTCTCTCTGTTTTTATTCAATTCAGTGCATTATCACATGACACAAGTTTTAAGAAAGGGCCAAGTACGAAGCGTATATGTCGAGTGGATTATAGTAAAAGCTAGTGGATGATATGGAACCCATACTTTTGGGAGGGCATATTAGTCTTTTTACAGTCAAAACATACCCAAAATGAAAATGTAGTGAATGGACTTGAACGACCTAGAAGAAAAATGTAGTGAATCCAACTGAATGGAGCGAGTGGAAAATAAATACAGAGTGAGAATCTCCAACATTTAAAAATAGGAGGAACATGATGAGCACATCTAATGATTGAGGAAAAACATGATACCCTGTTAAAGAATGTTACGGCTGTAGGTAAAAAGATGAAGCTGATATGTTGTCCATTGGAGAAATTAATTTTTCAGAAAGAGCAACTGATAAAGATTTACACTTACACTCCAGCAATACATGGCTGGAACAGGATCTCTCCTGTTTGAAAACGTTCTTTTGACAACGTAAATACACCCTCTCTTGGTACTTCATAAGATTGCTCAGTATGTCTAGAAAGTTCAGCTTCATAATCAAGTGCTACGTAGCACAGATTCTGAAAGAGACATAACAATAACAGGATCAATGATAAGCCTACACTACAGCGGAGTATGGATAAATATCTAATATGCTATCAGGAATCGAAGCAATCAGCAAATAATTACAATTGTAATCTTAAACGTAAAAGATTCAATTTTAGGATGCAATAAAGTGTATAACTAAGCTACCATAACGGCGTAACCATAGGCCAATTTCAATTGTTCCAACATCTTTCACACCGTTAGCTACTTGCAAATACAACAATATCCAAAGTTCTTTCAGTGAATGCTCTATGGCTCTATGGAAAGTGGACAAAATTACGCAAATATACTGGCTTCAGAATCAAGAAAAAGAGAAGGAAGGAGTCCACTAATAAATTATTATTTAGACTCAAAGACTTACCTCCTTCAGTTCCCGAACAGTGTACAATGACTCAAAATGAATGTTTTGCTGCTGCAACTGTTCTCTAAGAAAGCCAGTTAACTTCAACCCGCCCATGCCAACAACCTCAACTCCCACCTTACGCATCACTTTTCCATGCAGAACTGCAGAAGAGAAAAACCTCACACCATTGACTAAGAAAACATGATTGAAGACAATTTTCAATTATCAGCTTAACACAAAGAACTGTTACAGACACTATAAAATCTATTATGCTGACTCTATTTCGTCTATTCTCCCGAAAAAAGATTCTAGAATAATTCTCAGTGTCTAGTCCCCTCAAGACCGAGAGAACTTAAACAAATATAGTTACATGACCAAGGTGTACCTTCCTAGATCGAACTCGTGTGTCAGAACTCAGAAGATTACACAATCATAAGCCCTTGGTACAGTCAAGAAGCTTATTGTCATAGAGTTTCCCGGATTTGTTAATTATAAATTAATAAAACCAGTCACTAGTTCTTGGAAGGTGTATCAGAGCTCCCTATAAAAGGAAGTTGGCCAGCAAATGCCTCCAAATGCACAGTAAAGAAAATGAAGACATATAAGACTGTGACATTTGAAAACTAACGGATATATACTTGGCACAATAGATGTTTGGTGGAAACCAATATTAACCACTATTCCTGATGTCCTCCTTGCTGCATATAATGCCAATGTAGCCTGCATCAAATTTAATATAAAGTGATGGTGATGAAACCACATCGGCTAAGAGATTAAAATGCCAAATGGATATTGAAAAGGAAAAAAGAAAAATCTAGCTAAACCCACAACACGTGCAAAAAAAATCAACAAACACGCTGACAAAACAGCAAGTAATCTTGTAAGTAGAAACCTTCTCCTGCCAATCCACAAGTGAAATCAATACGCCCAAACGCAAAACTCGAATACAAATCATGGCAATCTACTTCCCACCATGCGGATGACAACAAAAGTTTTTTTCATAAGATAATGCAAATTAAGTTGAATTTGAAAAAATAAAAACAGCTCACTTGATTAATTGCACAGACTGCTGGCACATTCAGGTCATAAAGTGCTGAATGTATTGCTTCCTTCAGTTGCCTTCTCGAAGCTTTAGCAGATTCTGTATCTACAAGTGGAAGAAGAATGCCATTAGCTAGGGCACAGTTCATATCACATAAACAGCCATTTGGGAAAGTTGCAAGGCTCTTGCTTTAGTATGTGCATATCCACATACCTTTTATTATAGCAATAATCCACCTTCTAGGTGAAGAATAGATCCTTGTACGGATCCAATAGGTACAATTTTAAATAAAGATTATAAAAAACTGTTATGGTTTTTTTTTTTAGCATGAATAGTTTTCTGCAAATATTAAAATTCAAAATATCATAATGAATGTTCAACAAAATGTTTAAAGGTCTCACAAAAAAAGTAATCTACAAAATATATTATCTAATGATAAAAAGGGATCTGAGTTATAAAAAAAAAAATGGTATGGTTGACAACAAAATTGCCGAGTATCGATTTTTACTACATTTTCTTCAACATAAAGTTTGAAAAAAAAAAAATTAGAAAAAGACTACAAATGGGTCCATGGATCTGGATTTTGATTAGAGAATCCAGATCCACCACCAATGAAACCAAATCGAGATCCCAATCCATCGATTTAAAATTTGAAGATCTAGATCAGATCCGCGATTCTGGATTCGTTGGATCTTGACCGGGTGATTCTAGGAACCATTGCCATCCTTGCTTAGCGTCTTTTTTAAAGCTCTAGAGTAAAGGGATCATGATTTAAAATACTTATATCCTATCAACTACAACAGTTTATTATCCTCAATCAATATTGGAAGTTGATTAACTCTATCAGAAGGAAATGGCAGGGGATGTGCACTTATTTGGAAAACTCACCATCATAATGACAGATAGGAACGGAAACAACAATGGGATGACTCGTATATTTCACTTGCATCCTGTAAACATAAAATACCATTAAAATTCACTGAAAAAGTGCTGTATGCGTGACATCGATGTGTTAAGTCTACGAATAGATTCTGCGAGTCCCTATCAAAACAAAGTTTGCTTCATTAAGTAATCTATAAATCTGGTTCTTCAAAATGACAATGAGGGGCATTAACCCCAACATGAATCACAGCAAAGATTTTTCTGTGAATTCTAATGACTAACCTAAAACCCCACTGCATAAATTTCGTGACTTAAGGAATAGCATAGAATTAGAATATCTCCACATCCAATATTCCAATTCCCCTAAAAAAGCTTCACATATGCAACTACGACCCTGGTCATTCAAACAATTACGTATGGTTGCAAGTTCTTGAGAGAAATATAGGAGGCCTGAATGTGATAATATATCAGAGCAATACGGATAACAATCCCTTAGCTATCCTTGAGCGCATAAACTCATAAACTACCAACCTCTCATAAATTGTAGCATAGAAATTACGAAGTCTGGCATACATTGGAGCTTCAATATTCCCAAATTCCTGCACATAGGGTACAAATGTTTATGCACAGATTTATTTTTCAATTTACAGGAGGGGGTAGAAAAGATAGGCTGACAGAATGACCGTTGACAATTGAAATAATGGAATGACATTCTAGCATCACAAAAGAACCAATTCGAAAAAAATAAAAAAAAAAATATAAATTACAGCAAGATAAGCTAGAGAAAATGTAGGTGGCACACCATAAATGTGGCAGACCTCCCAGAAGGACGAGAATACTTGCTCCAACCGAACTTACAGTAGCCAGAACCACCTTCAGAATCATGCAATAATGTGAAGAGAATTTACCATCAACCAACAATATGAATTTCAGCTCAAAAGCAAAACTAATAAAACAAAGTTACACATGAACAGCAACGCTCATATGTTATTGACAATTTCAAAAATCGTTTAACTGATCAGTGTGGTCTTGTTCCAGACACCAGTTGTAAATATCACTAATTTCTCTGGTCATTGATGGTTGTCATCCAATAATTTACGTGTCCTTGGGGAGTGGGCGTTGGCCTTACTACCCCACTGGCATATGCTTACATCAAATCAGAAATTGATCCAAAACCAAAAGCAAATTTAATCAGCGTGATGACACACACATAGAATAACAAACAAATTAATCAAAGGGACAACAAACATAAAAGTAAATTACCATCAATAATTAGAGCACCCGGAACCTTAGCACGCTGCCCAAATATATTCTTAAGAGACAACAGGGGCGTCTCTTCATGATACACAAGTCTGTATGCCCTGTAATCACAATATTAACTTTAAATGAACAACTCAAAGTGTATAATAAACTTACGATCGGATGAATATAGCATTGGAAATTCAAATGAAAACTTAATTCACATATGAAATAGCTTCAGTCGTTCAAATTCCCTCGTAAGTCAATTCCTCGATTTTGTAGGAAAAAGTGACTTTTGTGAATCAGCAATCCTCTAAATCAAAATATGGCAAACAAATGACTTTGATTTTTTCAATTTATACGACTTCTCAATTCTTATACGGAGCAACTTTTTAGTGACAACTACGAAGTGGTCGTTTAGTTGATATATCAATCAGAAATTCCTACGAAATTTCATTTCACATGAAGTGATCATTCGGTCGATATAAGCAATTAGAAAATCCTACGAATTCCCGCAATTCATGAATATTCCAATACACGTGTTTTTCCAATGGCAACCAAACGACTACGAAGACTTAGTTTCCGACAACATAATTTCGGAAAATCACACTCTAATGGCAAAAAACTCGCAAATTAATTCCAAAAACCATAAACCCTAGAATCAACACAAAAAGTGTGTCAAAACATTTAAGTACATAAAACCTGACCACTTAAATGCACGCGTATTATGATCATTTTTAAACTAAACGGATCACATTATACTCAATAATGAATTAAATGATCAGTGTAAGCCAAAACTTAAATGAGCACGTTCAATGCACTAAAACGCAGACCGTCTGACACGAGACCAACTGATCGATCAGACAGTGAGAAGTGTCAAACCTTAAATGAGCCTCAGCAAAGAAAATGGAGTCCCAGTCACTAGACAGACATTGAAAGAAATAAATCCAGAGATGATTATCGGAGGAAACAAAGTCTCTCAAAGTCTTGCAGACGGTGCCGAGCTTAGCGGTCTCTTTAGGGCCCAACTTCTTGAGTATGATCACAAAAATGTCGTCCGGCATTCGGTCGAACGCCCCAGTGTTGGGCGTCGACCGATCCTGTATCGAGGTCGAGGTCGAGATCGAGATCGAGTTCGAGGGTGAGGAATGCGAGAGTGTTTCCCATAGTTTTTTGAGTATCATCGCCGTGGATGAATTTGGTGAGACGTGGATGAGGAATGCATACAATTAGATGGAGTGACTGCAGACTCCAATTCTGGCCTCTAAATCTGGTCCCAAATAAGTGGAGTATAACCGGTTGATCGTCACACACGAGAATTATTTTTAAGAGAGTACGATAATATATTTTGTACAAGTATGTGTGGCATTGGTATACGTGTACAACAAATAACACGTGCGAACATCTCATACAAGAATTAAATCAAATGTATTTTGGCATTAACGTTTCATCTCCTACTTTCTGTTTTCTCTACTCACTTTTTTCTCTTTCTTTACAAAATCAAATTATTATCAAAATCACAAGAGTCTACAATTACGAACCACGATTTGTACATTAAACAAGTAATATTGTACTTCCTCAACGGCTCAACATGTAAGATGGGTGAGGAAATAGATTCTGAAAAAGGAGAGAATCCATTCCCATTGTATTCTAAAAACCGGGGTGTGATCTGGTGTCCCTTTCACATGCAACCGTCTCGAAGGAGTATTTGTCTACATAGAATACAGTGTACTGATTGTAGATGGGAACGAAAAGCCGGATCGTTTCTCCATAAATATGAGAACATATTCTAAAAGACTACAAATTCCTACAGCACTGAATAAACGTCATTTGAATCTCGTCCACTAACCTACAAGGAAGAAAACAAATAAAGAAATGTCGACTGCATCCTCCAGTTATACAGGCACCTGCCTGTACATTCCCGACTTCGCTATGCTCTGCTCAGCAGAATTTCCAGTGATTATTGCAGTTGACACAGGTCACAAATGTCGTCATCGGTTCATCAGCACTGCGAGTCTGCAATTGGTAGTAAGTGCACTTGCGCTGACCACATCGACCACATTTAAACTGATCAGTTGTAGCCTTTGGTGCACCACTACGCTCGCAGTCAAAAAGCTTCTTCTCTTCAATTTCCTTATTCTGTTGTCGTCTTTGCTCACTGGCCATCTCCTCAGTCGTTAAATTGCAGATTCTTTCAGGCTTGATTTGTCCGAGAAGAACTTTCCTGCGGAAATCGGGATTGTTTTGATCCTTGATGTTGAATATTATGCTTCGATATTTAAATTTGTGAGCACCATTAGAGCGACCCCAATTTTCAAACATGACAGACTCCACAGTAACTGCCACGCGAATGGGATCACACGCCTCAATCTCTTCTTTTAAGCTGTCATCCGCCTCGCTGTTAACTTTTGATAGAGCTTCAAGAAGCATCTCTCGCATTTTATTACGGACCGGATCTTGTGTTTTGACCATTTCCGGCAATTTCGGGACATTAACTATTCTCTCAACTTTGACAGGCTCTGGTAAACTAGGTTGCTCAGTTTTGGAAAAACTGCTTTCAGCCTTTCTAACCACAGAACCTGTTTCGGTCTTAGCAAGCTTCTGAGGTCTAGGTGAAACAACATTTTCAACCTTCTCTACTTTGATAGTCTCACTTTTCACGGACTTCTGCACTTTGACTGGAATTTGCTTCTTAGCAATGGTGCCATTTAAAGCCTCACCCTTAAAAGAATCATTGCCAATTGAGTTCCCATTTTTCTTTTGAGCAGTTTCGTTAATAATGATGTTCTTCCATATCTCAATCAAATCAGCAGCAAAACTCTGAATCTTTGTTTTTGGATGTTTGGTAAGATGCCTTAATCGCTTTCCAACCTGCAACATAATGCTCAGTTAAGAGCTCAAATTGCAATAGATATTGGAATAACAGACTTGAAAATAAAAAGCACAAGCACAAAATCTTGATTACATGATAATCACTCCGTACAAGGCAAAACATAAGCCAGCTAACATATAAAATCTCACCCTTGTCAATATTCATTGTCTATAAGGTATTCAAGTGGCACTAATTAATTTTAAAGCAATTCTGCAGATAGGAGTTCTCATATACAAGAGGATGTTCTAACTTCTAAGTGTATAAACCAACACTATTTCAATACAAGTTATGAACATGTGGTCATTGGGCATTCCACGAGATTCAGGTCTTTGTGGCTGGTCACAGCTTTGAACACAAATCACCAGGACACGTTAGCCACAATGAGTTTGATAGTTATACCAATGGCAAAATGAAGAAAGGTAGTTTCTAGCAAATAAAAGAGCAAGTCGCTAAAATGGCCCGAACGAAGATTTTGACAGTATTTGACGAAAAAAATTAAAACAGCAGAAAGCAAATAAAAATATTTTCAAAGATAGCCAAAATATGTTCTTGTTAGGCCAATATTAATAAGGTATTCCGTATTATATACTGGAAGTACTAGATAAGATCATAAGATAAAGAAGATTCAAAAAATAATATTATCAAAATATTGTCACATTAAGAAAGTTAGAGAGCCTCTCTAGGCTGAGCCACGTCTCAGAACACAAGAAACGAAGATAATCCTAGTAACCTCCTCGAATCATATATGACTATGATATTACAAGCAAATACAGAAATTTGAGAAAAATTATATTTGAGGATTTTCTTGATTGGTCAGTCTTTATCAGGGTGTTGACATGAAAGATTTCGCTAAAGAGAGTAAATGGGCTGTATCAAGCTCCAAAAGGAAGCTCCCATGAGCAGGTAAACAGCAATGAAACGACTCAAATAATATGAGATGATATATGTCAAACTTCATCTTCTATCCGAATTGTTTCCCGCCACTTTGCTCTCTCCAGTGCCATGTTTTTTGCAATCTTAAATAACTCATACAAGGCTAATGGAAAGTGCAGGAAAAACACAGAATATAAGTAAAAAAGGTTTAATAGTAAGAAAAACTAGAAGTCAAACTAAATATTTTAGTTGAATTCTTTCACACCACCATATTGCTGTCTCCAATGCCACAGTTCTCATTAATCCGGGAAAAGCTCAGGTCATTGTGCGTTCCCCTACCACTCACAATCTCAATCAGTTCCACTCTTTTTTAAGCCTCCTAATTGGTGTCGCAATTGCTCTTGCCTCACATAGTCAAGCCACCTTAAAAGATGCCTCCTCCCTTCAATATTCAATAAGCAACTCTTATTTTCTCTTCTTTCTCATTACGCAAGCATTTGATAGACATTGACAAAACACCTTCAATGATTGTCCCTCATTTTGACATTCAATGGGCAAACTCTTGTTTACTCCCAAAATGCTTCATTCCTCGGTCAATCCTTCTTTATAAGCCAATATACACCGTAAAAAATTGCATCTTTATCGCATTCATCTTTTCAAAAGTGACAAAGCTTCACTATCTCACAAAGAGTGTCATAAAAGAGTTCAAACTTTATGATATAGGATTACTTTCAAAGTATGAGTCGGCATGAAACACAGAAATTATATGACATCCTTTCACTTGAACCAACTTATATACATTTCGTGAGCCCATCTCATTGAACACTCAAATTGGGATGACATCATGATACCCCCTCCGATTTACTTTAATCTCTCTAATATCTAAGCGATAGGAGAATTTAGGAATACAATTAGATTACCGTATAACACTTAAATTTTATTTACCAATCGAACCTCTTTATCCTATCCAACAGCCTCCATCTTTTCCCTTCCCCATCTCACGCCAACCTCACTAGATATGAACTTTGCCAACGACCGAACACTGTCAACCTCCTCCATCTTCTCTCATCTTCGCTCCCTCCACCTCCCTACCCATTAATCTTAATCTTCCCTCGTCTTTTTTTTTCTTTCCAACCGCCATAGCCATCTTAACCCTCTCACTTTTGCAACTCCTAGAATCATCAAATTGAGGCCGGTGGAGGGCTTGAGTGGAATTATCTCGTGATGATAGGGATGACGGTGACTTATCGTGAGAGAGATACACCCAAGTTTATTGGACTTAAGAGCGTTGATGTTAGATGGGGTCAAATACTGAAAGCTAGCTGTTGTCTCAGGTGGATAAGGTTGGAGTGACGACACCATCGTCAGTGCCAATGAAATCACACTCGATTTAGACTCAAACTTGATCTAAACAATATATCTAAACCGTGAATTAAACCATAGTTTAACACTGTAAACAAGACCGTCATACAATGCACATGAAACCACACAAAGATTACGCCATTTTTCACCTTTCCTTGAGAATCGCACAGTGTATCACTCAATCAACCCATTAAAATTAAACCATGTTTATCCCAGACCTCCTCCGTTCCACTCAATTGTATACGTTTTCATTCTAAGCCATTCCACACAATAGTACTCCTTACATGTTTTCATATACGTCTACTGTCAATATGTTTCGATTTAGACACGAAAAGTGAGGAGTATACGAGCAATTTCATTAACCTAAACCGTAACTCGAAACAAATAATCCATAAAACAAAGCCAAATAATTAAATAAATAAAAACCTGAGTAGAAACAAGAATTTGGTAATTAACAGGGAAGTGTTTGAGCTGCTTCAAGGCGTCAAGGCAACGAGTTTCGGAAACAGAGTCGTCGTCGACGGAGGCGGCATCAGCAGCCTTCTTAGCCGCCTCGAACAACGCCACCAATTCGCTTTCCATCTTTCAACAACAACAAAAACAACCTGAAATATAAAAAAAAAAAAATCAAGAATAACGGAAAATCATGAGAGAAACAGTAAAAAACGATTAACAGCGGTAAACAAGGGGTTAAAAAAAAAAAAAAAAAAAAAAGTGGGAAAGAGGGGGTACAGAGTAGATCAGAGGAGGTAAAAGAGGAGGCGGAATTAGTCAGTCGTTGGAGAGGAGGAGGATAGGGAAAGAAAGAAAGAAAGAGAGGTGTTGTGTTTTTTTAGGGTGCGTTTTTGTTGTTAGAAATTTGTGGGATTATTTTGTACTTTGTAGTAAAGGGATTATACATCATGTTGTTTTAAGATTTTGAACCTTTATTTATGTAAAAATTTTTAGTTTTTAAGTAAAGTTTTTTTATTTTGGTTTACAAATATTCATAAATACTCAAAAAAATTTATAAGAAAATTCAAAAACTCAAAGAATTAAGGTATATTCGATGTGTAATCCTATTTTCCATTAGTTTGTGTACTTGTATTCCTTCGGGTTTTGCCAAGGGTGATAAGAATTTAGGAAACTTTCCATATTTCATACCACTAGGCACTAGCTCTCATAATAGGTCGTGCACAAATTCTTATTCAAGACGTCTATATTTGTGTTAAGGTTAAAAGGGAGAAGTAATATGAATGAGTTAAAAGTAAAAACAAAATACTTGTCTTTTTTATTCGATACTTATATAACGTGTGTCCACTATGCACACATTAATGATTCTAAAATGCATAATTTAGAAAAAAGTCTCATGAAAAATGAAAATGTTTAATGTCTTTTGTGACTCCAAGTGAGAGATGTTTTCGTAATTTTATCCATACTTTAAAACTGCTTCCTTCTCCCCTCGTTGATGTTCAAACATCAAATATTATTTTACAAAACGATTACTTAAAGCTCATTCTCAAAATACAATACTAAATAAATGATTGAATCACATGGAGTACTTTGTATTCATACTATTAAACATGTCTTGTGTTTCACTTCACACATAAAAAAAAATACAAATTATTGTACCATTTAATGTATTGTGGCCATTATTGAATGAATTATGATCAATTCTAGAGGAATAAAAATAATCACGATGAGCATTATAGTAATCACAAAAAAACATTAAAATAATTGCTTTTATTTTAGAATGATGTATAGGTTTAGCATTATACTCCATACCCTTGAGGTATGAATTTTTCATAGACGGGGAAGGTGGTACTACCTCCTTTATAAAAAAAACAAAAAAAAAATTGAGAAATGTAATCAGTCGCCCTAAATTTTATACAAAAGTTCTATTTATCAATACTAGTTGGATACGCACGGGACCTCCAACTCTTATTATTACCACCAATTGTTATATGTGTTCAAATGAGCAAATCTCCCAACAATATCTTAATAAAAAATATGAGGTGAGTAGTTTGAATTGTTACTCATTAATTTGACTTATGTAATTTTTTAAGAAAAATGCATTGTTTGAAAGTTATGATTTGTGTTATTACTCAAGTGTTGTATGGCATTTTATTAAAGAATCCATTTTTGGATACATGCTAATATTTTTTTTCATCGAAAGCCATATACAATGTTGTAATATAAATCCACCAGACTATCACAAACTACAGTTTTGTCATCATCACCTAGACCCTATCGATCAAAGCACCCAATTCTCATTATCAATCAAATACTCAAACCCGTCGGAGTTGACATTAGTTTAAAAGAAGTATATAAGTAATTTATGTATATACATAATATTGTCTTAACAAACTCCCTTCCTAAAATTATATTGGTTTTAGATATTGCTCTGTAATATTTCCTTATAGTTTTGATAGTCTATCTTTCATAAGCAAATAAAAATGTCTCCAAATATGTTACATCATAACAAATTTTTCAGACTAAGCAATAAAAGAATAGAATCATAATAATAACTTTTTCAAATAGATTAGGTAAATCATAAATACAAAAGATCAACTTAAATTCCTAAATTCCTCTTGACCCCTCCCTCAACAATATTTTCGCAAAGATCGGGAACGGAAAAAAAAAAATAAAGCTACTTATTCTAATTTATTACCTTCTGACCCATTCGCTCAACATTTCGCTGCAAAGATCGGGAGCGAACAAAAAAAGCCATTCATTCTAATTTATTACCTCTTGACCCATCCCTCAACAATTATTTCTCCGCATAGATTGCGAAGAAAAAAATAAGCCACTTATTCTAATTTATTACCTCCTAACCCCCTCCCTCGACAATTTCTCGGCAAAGATCGGGTACGAAAAAAATAAATAAAACAAAGCTACTTTTTAATGTATTACCTCCTTACCTCTCCGTCAACAATTTCTCCGCAAAGATCGAGGAAAAAATAACCAATTGTTGAAATTTATTACCTTCTGACCCTGTACCTCCCTCTTCCCACAACAATTTCTCCGAAAAGATCGAAAAAAAAAAAACCACAATCACTTATTTAAATTTATTACCTCTTGACAATCAAAACACTTCGATCTGATAAAAAGATAACACCATTATCATGATGTAACCTAACCTCATAAGACTAACAATGTATTAAGGCATAGTGAAAAATATAGCATGTACCTAAAATTATATGGAACTAATCCAAAATTTACCATCTAGTCAAAGAGGAGATGTTGATAATTTCATTGGCTTCATATTCTCAAAACACAAACAAGATGTAATATTGTAACTAAAGTAATTAAATTTGAACTTGAACATAAAAGTGTAGACGAAACTTTTATAATTGGCATCTCAATGTATTAAACAAAATATCATTTGTTAGATCTCAAAATTCTTAATATGTAATTTCACATACATTACTAGCATTTGATAAAATAGTATAACACCAGGGACGGACCCAGCCTATGGGCCGTATGGGCTCTAGCCCAGAGAACTTTGGTGGAAAAAAATTAATAATAATAAGTAATAAAGTTAGAGTTGTAATGCTATTAGTGGCTTGGTGGTTTTTGGACTTTCAATTGTGGTAGACAGTCCAAGTTCGAGTCTTGCTCATGTCTTTTTTTTTCTCTTTTTTTTTACATTCTAAGTGACTTATTTTGAGATAAAGCCATCAAGCAATAGCTTTTATTAGAGTTTGTATATTATTATAAATTTTACTTCAATTAAAAACATAATTTTATTATTTGTACAAAGCAATAGCAGAAATTGAAATTTCACAAAATTGGTTAAAAAGTTCTACTCCGTACTTTTTCTTAGAATGGAACTTTCCTAAGTATTTTATACAATCGTAATAATATAATGATATTTAACATAACACATATTTATTATTCATTTTACAATGGCACCAATTTATTGTTCCAATTGGTATCTTGCTCTTTGCTATTTTGATTACTTATGGAGTCCAACATAAAACGAAATTGGAAGAATGAAAGCTATCATAATGAATTTTAAAATAAGTTCAATAATAAAATTCTCATGTAACTCAATCTCAAATACGAAAATTCGTGGTGTTTCGATAATTAAAGTTATAGACAAACGAGGGTCATTATGCTCATCTATTAACCGACAAAGAACGATGATATCAATCAATGAAAATGAAATGTGTAAGAGTAGCGTGATAAGCAGAAAAAAAATTGTAGCCCAAGATATATTTGATTCCTGGTTCCGTCCCTGTTTAGCAGACAACTTCCTTCTGAACTTTCCCGGCTAAAGAACCTTACTCACCTGTAAGTCAATATATCAGATCCTTGAAGATGTCAAACGATGCATCTTTGTTAATGATTCTCATACAGAGAGATCCCGGAACTAAAAAAGTTTGTCTTCTCTGCAGGTTGTTGGATAACAATAACCTTTCGGGAAATCTTCCATCACAGTTCTCTGCCTTGTCGAAATTGGAAATTCTGTATGCTCTCTCTCTTATTTGGTTAAAGCTTATTTGGATAACAATAACCCCTTGCCTATTGCAAATTTGGAATGTTATGATCAAAGTTCCGATAAAGTGCAGTTTAAAGTTGTACTACGTATGATGTCTTGTGCTTAGGAGTTAGTACTTAATAGTCGATGATAATTATAATAATCTTCAACTATCTCAACCCCGTTTTGAGGTGATATCAGCTGTGTTTATAGCGCAACAACTAAATATATGATACGAGTATTTAATTAGGAGTCTTATGATATTTAAAAAATTCATGGGACTTAAGTATGGAGAACTTGATCATGACCTTGCATCTTCTACTTCACATTATTTCTACTCTATGATTGATCCATGATCTATATGTAATAATATTTCTAACTCCGACGATTTGTGCAGCCAGCTAGACAATAATCATTTTTCTGGTGCGGAAATTCCCAAATCCTACCAAAACTTGTCGAGATTGGTGAAGTTGTGAGTTCTTATTCGGCTTTTGCATGCAGAAACCGTGTTTTCTTCCCTCTTAATCTTTTAACTCTCATATAAGTTGTTCACAACCTTGCCTTCAAAAACGAAATCGTCATTATAATCAACTAATTTGACAATATTAGTATCTTCATGCTTTATTTCTGATCAACAGAAGTCTACGAAACTGTAGCTTGGGGGGGAACACTTCCCGATCTTAGCCAGATTCCATTTCTTAGTTACATGTAAGTTACTCCGTATACGTTTTGTTCTTTTAGCAAAGACCTTCATTTGGGCATTATTCCATTTCTAACCACTAAATTTGCTTTATGGCGTCTGCTTTGTATTAAAGAGATCTGAGTTGGAACATGCTGAGCGGTTCCATTCCTCCGAACAGGCTTTCAAATAATATCACAACAATGTATGACGTTGGTTTGCTTGAATGATTATTAGATTTGAAGGTTTTTGTATTCTTGATGTTCTCCTGTCTATAGTGACTTGTCGCATAACAATTTACACGGATTAATTCCGTCAAATTTCTCGTATCTCCCATCCCTTCAGATGCTGTAAGTACTCTCATACCTCTATGATGCTCTGCACGAACAAAACGTGAATGACATTACAAAACTATCTGTGTACTGATTTGCTTGCTGGATTGGACGTTGATGATTATGAATGAGCTATTTCTCGTTTCTCTAACAAATTGTAACTTTCACAGGTCACTGGCAAATAATCATCTTAACGGTTCAATTTCTGCTCAACTTTGGCACAACAAGTCATTAACTGCCAATGCTAGGCTCTCAATGTAAGAACTCAGCTACAATTTTCTCCTGCGCGATTATGTTGATAGATTGCAGTCTTGGTTAATAAAGAAAGCATCCAAATGTACAATCAATTAGACCTGGCAAACGGGTCATTCGGGTCGGGTCTGGGTCGGGTCAATTTGGGTCGGGTCGTTTCGGGTTTGATAGATGATTCGGGTCGGGTCGGGTCATTTCGGGTCTCGGGTCTGCTGTTATCGGGTCATTTCGGGTTTGGATCAATTCGGGTCGGGTCATTTTCGGGTCGGGTCACTATCGGGTCAAATCGTACCAATTTGGTCAACAAGAATGATTTTTGGTCGCCGATGGTAGTTTTGTAGAAGTTTTGTTATTTTTTAGGGGTAAAATATATAAGTGATATCAAATTAGTTATTTCTTTGTCATTTCAAGTTACCTAGAATTATTTTTTCGAGTCAATTTCGGGTCAGGTCATTTCGGGTCTGGTCAGTTTGGGTTTTCGGGTCAACGAATTTCGGGTCGGGTCTGGGTCGGGTCGGGTCAATTCGGGTTTCGGGTCAATTCGGGTTTTGTTTTTCCGGGTCAAATTCGGGTTTCGGGTCAGTCTTATCGGGTCGGGTCACTTTTGTCAGGTCTACTGTATGACTCAATTTATGATTTAGTCGGTAGGTTTTTTGAGAGATCGTGTCATGATATAAGTCTTATTATAAAATTAAAGAAAAATTTATAATTACTTGCTTATAAATATATTTTTTCTAAAACTACTGTCTTATATAATCTTTTTAAAATTACTTCTTTTAAAAACACTTTTATCTAAAATTGCTCCCAAATGTCATTTTCGGTCAAACAAAAGTGGAATATTTCGGTCCATTTGAACATGTTTAAGAAGTTCTTAAATTTATGTACTCCTAAATCCCTAAAGAACATGTTGAAATGAACAGAAATATTCAACTTTTGTTTGACTGAAAATGAAATTTGGGAACAATTTTAGATAAAAGTGTCTTAACATGAGGTAATTTCAAAAAAAAAAATTATATAAGGAAGTAATTTTAGAAAAAAGTGTATTTATAAGGGAATAATTACAAATTTTCCCTAAAATTAATGAATGTTTTGGTGAGATGGTCTTACAATATATTTATCAGGAGACGTCTCACATAAAGTTAGTTACGACTTACGAGTACTTGTTTTTTAGTTTTAATTTTTTGTGTGTTTGTGTAGGTATTACACGTGAAACGATTTCTTGGGCCGTAGTTAGATTTTAGGGGATCCATGTTCTAACATTGCTCAGGAGGCCCTTAAAAGTCATATAATAAGAATTAACTAAATAAATACTCCATAATATGTTATTTCAAATCAAAATATATCTCAATAGCATCTATATTCATCATTTCAGCATATTAAAATACTAGAATTTTGAAAACGTAAAAGTTCAATATTGTATAACCTAAACGTAAATAGAGGCCCCACAAAATTAGGGACCCATGTTCTAAAAACACTTAAAGTAGTGTTTGGTTGCCATCCTAAATCATGAGAAATAGGGCTTCCCAGGAATTGGCAAAAGTAGGTCTTGTTTGGTTGCTCAATTCATGGGAAGTGAAACTTCCTGTGTAAATCTATTTCCTACATAATGTA
>JAUEKU010148916.1:0-12202 GCA_032274805.1 Gypsophila paniculata
ATAACGCATCCGATCATATTATTATTATTATTATTATTATTATTATTATTATTATTATTATTATTATTATTATTATTCACTAATTTTTACATGAGATCATCTTACAATATTTTATTATAAAAAATTTTATTCGTAACCATTTACATAATTTTTATAACTCAATTAGTGATAATCGTGACATTTTTTTTTCTTTTTTTTCAAAAGTGCATCCACAAGAAGGTTGCAAAATTGGAGTACCCAAAGATTCCCAACCATTTTTCTCATTTTTTCCTCAGTCAAACTCTCCAAACAATTTTTTTTTTTAAAAAAGAAAAAAAAAAAAATTCAAAAATTTCCCCCAAATTACATAAACCCTAATTTCTCCGAAAACACACCCACAAAAAAAGCATGGAATTTGTGGGAAAATCAGTGTTGAAGGAGTTTCTAGGGTTTGGTTTGATTCAATCTTACGATTCATCAACTGGGTTGTACCGAATTTTGTACGAAAATGGTGATTTTGAGGTAGTTGATTCCCCTGAGGTGTCTCAATTGCTGTCGAATTCGTCGAAATTGTCGGCGAATTCGACACGGTCTCGTCGTCGTAATTGTGTTATTGATCCAGGTAAGTTTGATGATGATGATGGTAATTTGGCTGAGAATTTAGTTGTTGATTCTCAATTAGGTCAGAATTTAGAGAACAATGTTGATGTTAATTCTCATTTTAATGATAATGATTTAGCTAATGATAGTGTTAATGATAATGTTGATGTTAATGTTGGTGATTGTTGTGGTGGTGGTGGTGGTGATGGGAATGTTAATGTGGGGGGTGGATTGGACTTGAATCGCGGGTTTGAGGTCGACGAGGGTAACGAAAATGGTAGAGGATTAGGGTGCATTGACTTGAATGTGAGTGTGGAGAATGGGGATTTTGGTGAGAATGGGGTTGGTGGCGAAAAGGCGGGATCTTTGGAGGGTGGTGGTGGGGAGGAAGGGAGGAAGGAACGCGGGTTTGATTTGAATTTAGGGTTTGATGACGAGGGGGTGAACGGGGCGAGTGTGAGTATGGATGTTGAGGGGAGTGGAGGTTCGGGTGAAGGGTTGGCAAATGGGGTTGTTGGTGGGGTTGATTCGAGTAATTGTGGTAGTGATGGTAATGATGGACAGTTAGAAGGGGGTGTTTCGGAAGGAGGTACACCGGTTGGATTCGAGGATGGGAATTCTGGCAGGAGGAAGAGAAGGAAGGTTCGGGAAAGTTTGAGCTCTCCGGCCAAAACTGTGTTGAGAAGAAGTGCTCGTCGAGCTAAAGTTGCTGCCTTTGCTGAGAGTATGGTGCCTTGTGCAATGATGGAAGATGGAGGGAATGATGTATCGGTATCTGGGATTACTGAAGAGTTGGTGGAGAAGCCTGCTGTTCGGGGCTTGAAAAAGGTTGTTGAACCCGAAGTTCCTCCTTCAAAGATTGACTTACCGCCTTCTTCAGCCACTTTTAATTTAGAGGGAATTCCTGTAGTGGATCTTTTCACTGTATATTCTTGCCTTAGGTCATTTAGTACATTACTGTATTTGAGTCCCTTTGAATTGGGAGATTTTGTAGCAGCATTGAAGAGCACCGTATCTAACCGATTAATTGATTGCATTCATGTCTCGACTTTACAAACTCTGAGGAAACACCTAGGAGCTCTCGCAAACGAGGGGTGTGAATCTGCATCTACTTGCTTGAGGTAATCAATTTAGTATAAGTTACGTATATCGGTAAATAAAAGAAGTGACTTTCTGATTAATTTTGCTGCAACTTCATGACATTTATTAGGAATCTGAACTGGGATTTGCTGGATGAAATTACATGGCCTGTTTTCATGGTGGAATATCTTTTGATTCACGGTTCAAGCCTCAAATCTGGTTTTAATCTTAATCAGTTGAAGCTATTTGATGGTGGCTACTATAAGCAACCGGAAGATGTGAAGATAGAATTGCTTCGTTGCCTTTGTGATGATGTAGTTGAAGTGGAAGTCATTAGGTCTGAGCTCACTAGAAGGAGGATTACGACAGAGCCCAATACAGAAGTCGATCGGACAATTAACAGTTATCTCTGTGGGAAAAGGAAAATCTCCGCAGATGCTTCCGGAGATTTTCACCTGAGTGAAGATGTGGAGGAGGATGCTGATGGGAACAGTGATGAGTGCTGCCTTTGTAAGATGGACGGGAACTTAATATGTTGTGATGGTTGCCCTGCTGCATATCACTCAAAGTGTGTCGGAATTGTAAGTAGCCTTTTGCCAGAGGGTGATTGGTTCTGTCCGGAATGTGCAATAAGCAGACACAGTGCTGGCTGTAGACCTCAGAAATCATTTCAAGGTGCAAAGCTACTTGGAATCGATCCTTATGGCCGGTTGTTTTTCAGCTGCTTTGACTACCTTTTAGTGTAAGATTCTCCTTGGATCTATATTTATAGTTTTATTTATGGATTCACGGTCACGTAAAGAGTTCAATGTTTGCCAGTAGTTTAAGCTTATTGTGATGTAAAGCAGGAGCGAATGAGCAGTTTATGATTCACTATTCACAAGTTCTAGAATTGAATGCATCACATGCGAAATGTAGGGTTTTGAACTTGATTTGACTCATAATTCAGGATTTTGTTTTTGTTTGCATGAAACAGAAGGAATAAAGTTGTCACAACTTTAATTGATTCTCTCGTTATCATTAATCACGTATCGCACTTTAATAATGATATCTACAACCTGGCTTAAGTAGCCAAACTAGTCCTCTACAATAACAATTTAAGATTAATATCCCATGCAAATAAAATAAACATATACTATATAAATTTAGTACGTACAAGAGATAGCTGGTGAAGTTTGGGAAACATTCTGATAGATGATATAATACATTGTGTGGTAGAGGTTTTATTTCCGTAGTGTCGAAGTCGCCCTATTCTAGGCAAGATCACACGACCTATGTATCGGAAAGATTAGTTCTAGACTATTGAATGGCATAGTGGTGTATCATTATTTGAGATGTGTCCAAAGCGGTTTTTAGATGAGAAAGCCAGCTTCTCTGTCAGCTTATTTTCAGAAACTTTACCGTCAATATTGATTAAGCTAGTTGAATCGTTAGTAATGAAAGGAGACTTTTTGCAGCTGATGGCAATTGATATGTATTTTCTTCTTCGCTGCCGTCTTCCATGAATCAAAGATAGATCTTTGAATGATTGGCTATTGATTTTACTTCTGAATTTGCAGGTCGGACTCTTATGAAGCAGACTCTGCATTTAGTTACTACCATAAAGATGACTTGAAAACTGTTATTCAAATCATGGAATCGTCTGGTATTGCATATGGCTCAATTCTTAGAGCGATTTTCCAAAATTGTGTCATCCCAACTGTCTCTGACCAGCTGGAAAGTGACATGAAATCTGATTGTACTTTGAAAGATGAAGATTCGATGGCGAGGAATCCAAAGAGCTCCATCAATGGATGCCTAAATCATCTAGGCATAGAAGGCTCTGAATCCCCTGACGGTTTGAAGTATGGTACAGTGACAGAGAAATCACTTACGAACTCCGAGCCAGATGAAGTTGTCTTAGAGGCAGATGAGGTATTGCAGAACTCTGATAGACCTCCGTCCGATGTAATTGCTAGGGGGACATTGGCAAAACGTATCTCAGCTTCCAAAAGGAAAAAGAAAGATTCTGTGAGTATGCAAACTGGTTCTTCTAACGTGAAGGCGAAACAGGAGGATGAATTGGTCGGAGTTTCTGGATACGGCTACATTAATAGCTACAAATTTGGCCGTGCAGCTGCTTCCGTAGTCGAAGAGTTATTGCACAAGCCATCAGATAAAGTAAGTTCAAATATCGTGAAGACTCAGGAGGAAATTATATCCATTCAGTTGAAGATTATAATGAAGAAATCAACAAAATTCTGTTGGGATGCTATTCTACAACTGAATGAGGAAAGACAAAAAGAAAAATGTGGGTGGTGTTACTGTTGCAGGTTTTCAGTTGAAGACAAAGATTGCCTATTCAATATTAACAACAGTTCTATCCCCGAAAGTCTTAAAGCTGACATCGATGGTATCCTGTCGGAAAGGAATAAGAAGGGGCATCTTGTGGACATCATTTGCTATGTTCTCTTTATGGAAGAGCGCTTGCGAGGACTTCTCTTGGGCCCATGGCTAAATCCTCAGTACAGTGACCTTTGGCGTAAACGTGTTCTCCAAGCATCTGATGTTAACTCATTGAAGCATCCACTTCTCATGGTAAATTGTGTCTTTTTGCTGATTTTCGCTTTGGTCCTTATTCTAGGGTTAATTTTTGTTAGTGATGGTGTGCTGAGCTGCTATGTAAAGCTTCTCTTTAGAGATGGAGGCTTAAGTTATCTGATCAACAACTCTAGGTTGTCTACGTCAAAGTTGTCGATTTTGATCAGCAAGTGTAATGCCGTGAGAACATTTGACGACGGTGTAAGTTGTTAAGACATACAAATAGGAAAGTTTAAGCACTAGGAGGCTGTCTTTTATGTTTTTTTTCCTCTTTACTTGTAAGTCTGTCAACTACTTGAAATCCATACATGGGTACACTCGGCCACCTCATTTTTAGTAACATGAAGTGGACTATGTGGATGGACATTGATGTTGGATGCTCGTATACTTAGGGTGACGTTTTGTCGTTCTTGTAAATGCTCGTTCATTTAAAGCTCTTTAGAAGCTCGCTTAAATGCATTGGGCTGTACTCTAAGATGGATCTTCTGACAGTTGTGATTATGACCACGGGAATTCTGTCATAATAAAAATGGTTATCATAACACGACGTTCATGTTTAATTTTTACTTACCATAGATAGTAGCTACTCCTATTAATTAGTAATAAAGCTTACCTTCATATGCTTTATCTAATCATTATTTTGTAAAAAATTGTGGCTTCTTAACTTTGAGCGGTAATATCGGTGGATTTTTTTTTTCCTCATTTGTATATCTTACATTTATTTCTTCTGATGATTTTGCAGTTGGAGTCCAATTTACACCCTTTAACGCTTACTACAGAATGGTCCAAACATGTTGATTCTGTAGCTACGATGGGTTCAGCTTCTCACTTTGTATCCAAATCACGCGGCAATTCAAAGAACGGGATCAACAAAAAGAAGGGTAAACTTGCAGAAAGTGAGACAAAATCCACTAATGCTGGTAGGGGGTTGAGTTTGTTTTGGTGGAGAGGAGGTTGGACATCTCGCAGCCTGTTTAACTGGAAAGTTATACCTCACTCTGCTGCTTTGAGAGCTGCAAGAAAAGGTATGTAATGGGTCTTATGAAGGTTTTTTTACGCACACACTTTTTGGATTTCACGGTATGTGTGAATTTGTGATTCCTTATAGAATTTTTGAAACAATGCAGGAGGCTCTATTAAGATACCTGATATACTTTATTCTGATAGTCTTGAAAATTCAAAGCGAAGCAAGTTTGCTGCATGGAGGGCTGCCGTGGAAGCTTCAAAAAGTATTGAACAACTGGCTTTGCAGGTAATGTCGCTCGTTTACTGCGTTATAAATGACCTCAGTAGTGTAAGGCCCTCCGTCTTTCTTCCCCAGTCCACTTCCCGACAATATGAAGTAGGTAGAAGCTTCCTTTCTTGACAAGAAACTAAAACATTCCTTCCATATTTTTAATGTTCCTACTTTGGTACATGGGAACTGGACACTGATATATCTGTGTTTTGTTTGGCCGCCACATGCAATTCTTAGAAATTTACATGTTGAAGATACATTTTCTGCTCCATGAATAAACTGAGCATTCTTTACATCGTAATACTTTATTCTGTGCTTTCCTAGGAATTGAGGGATTGTTGCCAAATAAAGTGAAACTCAGCAACTGTAGTATGGCTGACATTGGCAAGATTCTTGTTTTGTAATGTCTCATCAGGTTAGAGAGCTTGACTTGTTCATTCGGTGGGATGATATTGAGAACACTCTACCTCATTTTCTAATGGACAAGGAGACTATGAAATCGATGAGGCTGTTTAAGAAGGCTATAATCAGGAGAAAGAGTGTAGAAGGTGTGGTAGTAAAATACCTTATCGACTTTGGCAAGAGAAGAAACATTCCAGAAGTCATTATCAAATATGGGCTCAAGCTTGAGGACTCAGATAGTGAGAGGAAAAAATATTGGCTTAATGAACCATATGTTCCTCTTTATCTCATTAAGATCTTTGAGGAGAGAAGAATCATCCGCAAGGCCGGTAAAACAAAGTCCAGTCCGGTTCGCAAGGGTGGCAAGAAGAAGATGAGGAAGATATCTGAGGAAAAAGGATTTGAATATCTTTTTGCCAGAGCAGCAATGGCTGACAATTATCAATGTGGACACTGTAACAAGAATATCCCTGACAGGTATTACTCAAACCTATAAATGCTGGTAAACGAAGTATTTGGATGTTCTTGCTTAGACTAGACTAGGGCATAACTAAGTGATTACGGAGTAATAATTTTTAGCTGAATCGTATATTGTTGATCATACAAGTTTAGCATTTGAGGGTTACTGATTTGCCTTTGAAGCTATCGTTCATTCACTTGTATTAAACAAGGCACGATAAAGATAAGAGGTATTTGGCATCATTAGAATCCATGGTTTGTCGTCTGGTCAACTTCTCTGATAATATTGTTGTTTGCTTTCACTATAGAGGCACGTTTCTACCCATTGAAAGTCAGTTTGATGGGTTCCGACAAGGCTAGTCCTCCTTCTAGGGCTTTACATCCTGCATGGCATTTGATACTGTTAGCTGGTATTGCAAAGTTTTACCGTGCATATTGTGTAATTTCAGTAAACATGGTTTTGCCTAAGCTATGCAGAAATTCCTTATGTTATTAAGTTTGTGCATGTTGTTTATATCTTTTTAGGATTACTACTCTGTATGAGGTAATTTGTGTGAAATTTAATGCAATTTGATTTACATGGAAAGTTAACCATGTGTTTTAACACTTTCTAAATTGCATACTAGGAGATTGTCATTGAATTTAATCATCAATCTTTTCATGAACACCTGATATATATGACTTCAATACGAGATTTTCTTGTGCATCTCTTGTTTTATCTGGTCATGCATAATTTCATAGTTTCTGCAACCATATGCCTAATTCTGTGTGATTCGCTGTGGAACTGACATGTATTTTTTTTTTTTCTCAGTGAAGCAGTTAACTGTCAACTTTGTAGTGGTATGTTTCTACCCAAGTTTTACTTTTTCTGTACGAGTGATCAATTTTGTTTCATTATATGAAAGCATGTCTTTATTTATTGTTTCCTTTTAAGAACCTAAAAGTATTACCATGTCTTTATTTATTGTTTCCTTTTAAGAACCTAAAAGTATTACATTGGGCACAATTTTCTTGGTTTTGTGGTGTGATTCAGGAAGCTAGGCATCAGGGAACATTATTACTATGAATGGATCATAAATGATTTTTTCGTTTCTCACTGTGAAGTAGTCTGTAGCTGCGTTATTGCTTGCACAAAGTTGCATCGGAGGAAATTAATATTGTGTGCTTCTCCTCGGATCTTTATGGCTCTTGTGGGACATGTTTCTGTTGTTCGTATTAGTGTTATGATGCAATCGTACTGAAAATTCTGTCTGTATATCTGACCATTCGTACAATTATCAGGATTTTTCCACAAAAAGCATGTCATGAAGTCTTCTGAAGGATCTACTGCTGGATCGAAATATACATGCTATAAATGTCGGGCTGGAAAACAAATTAAAAGTGACAAAGGTCGTGGCAGAAAGAAATTAGGGAAACTTTTGCATGCTAAAAAATTGAAGGTAGGCAGGAAAGCGATGTCAAAGGCTAAACAAAACAAAGAAGGGAAAATCTTGCACCAGTATCACAGGAGGTCTTTGCGAAATGCTAAAAAGTTGCACGACCATGGTCAGCAAGATGGGAAAGCTTCGGACACCCATCAGCAACCTTTAGCAGTGAAAAGTACTAATGTCTCTGCTGATGTCGTTCTACGCCGTTCTGCTAGGACAGCCAAATGCGTGAGCATGCCAGTGAAAACTGATGTGCTTGTTGGAGCCAGGAAAAGGAAGAGAAATAAAAATTTCAATTCACCAACGAAGAGAACCCCAAAAACCCCAGTGTTGAAGAAGAGGAGAACACGCGTTTTCCATTCCTTCTGGCTAAACGGCCTTCGGTTGTCTAGAAAGCCAAAGGATGAACGTGTGGCAAACTTTAAAAGAAAAAGGCTCTGTGTCGCATTCGAATCTTCAGGTGGAACTAGTGTTCGACCCAAATGTTCACTCTGTCTTGAGCAAGCATTTAAGCCGTCTCTGATGTACGTTGCTTGTGATATTTGTGAAGGTAAATGACATACTCTTCTGGACCTTATCTACTGCGTAATTCTTATGCAGCTCAATTATCAATCTTTTTTATTTTTACTTATATAGAGTTGAATATGAGGCAGTATTTGGTACATAACCCTTAAGATGGAAGGCTTTAGAAGGTAAGGTAGGGGGAAATTTTCTGTTTTGAGTAGTAAATTGGGTTGGAGGGATATGGGGAATCCATTTTCCTCCGTTTAGCCAAATTAAATTCCTTCCAACACAGGAAAGATTTGGAAAGAAACCATCCGTACCTCCTCCCCTCTCCCCTCAGTTCGTTTTCCCTCCCCTTCCCTACTAATAATCAATTTAAAGTTTTAAACCAAGTGTTAGTGTTTTTGGAGTTTTGATTTGAGTTTTTCCTTTTCGATCTAGCTTGGTTCCATGGTGAGGCATTTGGACTTAGCAGAAGAAATATTAAGAGCATCATAGGGTTCAAATGTCATGGATGTCGTGAAACAAGTGCTCCCAACTGCCCTTTCGCTGGCAAGTCAAGGGATTATGTTGCTACCTCTGTTGAGGCTACAAGCGAGGCTGAGGGTGCTCAGGTATCACCAGAAGCTGTCATTCAAATGGAAATAGATGGTTCTGAGAAGTATCATAGTAGTGAAAGTTCTCCGAGTCTCCCTGATTTGTCTCACCAGAAAATGGATGAAATTTCCAATCACAATAAGGCTCCACCCGTGGACTCCCTGTTGACAAAGGAAATTGGGTCAGATGTAGTATCCAGTTTGATTGAGAGTCCAAAGAGAGCGTCAGAGGCCGATCCGGAAATGGATTTGGATGGAAATAATGTTCTTGACGGAAAGACACCAAGCTAACCGAGTCATAGTGATCCTTTTGAAGATACAGGATCCAAGTCCTGCACATTTGTACAGGATTGGGTGGACTTGGCTCAAATTGCTCCATTCATGGCCTCAAGTCACAGGAGTGGAGAAGCTGCGACATTTTTATGATTCGTGGCCTCATTGGGAGGATGGCTGATTCACAAAACTGGAAATTTGTTGTAAAGGTTAGAATAATTTTCCGAGTAGAATTAATGGTAGATATGGAACGGATTTAATCCCTGTCAAATGAGGATATTTCCTTGGCATGGATTTCTGACATGATGGTTAGAATCATCATCTTATATAGTCTGGAAATTGTTTCTTAGAACATTTAGATTTACAGACAAGATCATTTCTTTCTATTGCCTTGGATATGCCATTGATGTAGCAAAGCTTTTACCTTTGCCTATGGGATCGTGTCGTCACTGTCGATGGTCATGCTTTATCTGAGCCCCTGCTACGCTAGCATAGATGTCATAGTGCTGTTCGGGTTGAATTCTTCAAGCAGATTGAGGCAACTTATATGTCTTATTATCTCTTTGTCTTGTGAATGTGGTTTTATAGACCGTGCCCATGGGATAAAATGCAGTCTGCAAACCTCTGGTGGTCTGACCAAGAGCACGAAAACTTGCCATTGAGGCCGAATCAACGGCATTTGCTGCACAGCAACCAAGATTTAGACTACAATGATTAATCTCCTGACGTGGGGGCTCAAGGCCGAAACCTAAACAGATGTCGATCAAAGCTACATTCGGAATGTTCAGGTGACGAGCCCGTGCCTCTCGATAGGACACATTTGCCCGTTCAAGGCCTATAAGCTCCTCGTTTGATCCGTCATCAAACACAGACCAAAGAGTTTACTCCTCCCCGCTTACAAAGGCTGTCACTTATTTGGACCAAACCCAAGTCAGATACTCGACATTTAGCATCCATCCGAGTGGCATAGATTCCGATGCAGTGGTCTTCCTTTGACGTCTTGCTTCTAGCTGTTGGTCTCGAGCCTTGACTGCAACACAACTGTAAATTTGTACGGACTAATCTCTAATTGGCTCCCAAAACGACGCGTGCTCTTGGACCTCCAAACGGTATTTTTGTTTCTCGATTATTTATTGTTTACTTTGTATTTTTATTCGTCAAACAATTTAACCGAGACTCCAAAACCACTATTAATAATAAAGAACAAAATTACTCAAAACCGTCCTTAAACTATAAAGTCCATACCTCATCCAAACGATCACGTACATACCATTTAATTATGACGGTTAAATTTACAACAAAAAGTTATATTCAAATCCCGTCAGCATCGAAACCGCTCCTATAGTCCTATCCTAAACCAATCCAGCTCGATAACAAGATAAGTTAAGCACTTTAGAAACTACTCTCAGTCGAGCTCAGTAGCATCAACAATGGCGCTAATACCACCATCGTTCTCACTCTCAACCATCTCAATTTCCTCCAAAACTCCTCACTCTCTCTCCTTCTTCCTCAACTCCGCCGTCCCTCGCCGCCGTCTCCGCCCTCCGCCGCCGTACTCCATACGCGCCGCCGTCGCCGCCGCCGTCGACGTCGGAAATGGCGCCGTCGTCGCTGAAAACCCTAAGGATGTCGATTACGGTCGAAAGTTCTTTCCTCTTGCTGCTGTTGTTGGACAGGTACATTATATCACTCAATTTCGGTACTTATAATTCAGTAGGTCTCGTGTGATACCGTCTCATGTCGTGAGAACTTCTGTTTGCTAACGAAATTTATTACAAAGCTAAGATAACTAACTATTTTTGTGTGAGACCGTCTCTCGTGCGAATTTGTGATAATAATGATCATGTGCGTGATTATTCTTTCATACGCATGTTAATTTTGTCGAAAATTATTAGAAAGCTACGATAACTACGTCTTCATGTGAGACCGTCTCTCGTGAGAATTTGTGTTAATAATGATCATGTATGTGATTATTCTTTCATACGCAAGTTAATTTTGTCGAAAATATTCGATGAATAAGAAGCAAATTGTATTATGTATGTGATAATTCAGTTAAATTCGCGCTTTTTGTTTACGGAATTTGATACGAATGAGAAGCTTATTGTATCATGTACTTCGTATGTGTTAATTATTTTGATTGTATGTTTTCGATAGTTGAGAAGCTTATGATATCATGAATGAATGTGATGATTCTTTCATGTGTATTTGAATTTTGTGGAATTTCGACGAATTGAGAAGCTTTTTGCAGCATATTTGTGTGTTTTTGCTATATAACTCCGACTAATATGTGTACATTATGTAGATATGATAACACTTTCATGAGCATCTTTATCGTTACGAATTTTCAGCAAAAACAGAGCTTGTTTCAATAATGTACTTCGACTAGTATGTGTACATTATGTAGATATGATAATACTTTCTTGAGCATCTTTAGCGTTACAAATTTTCAGCAAAAGCAGAGCTTG
Organism: Gypsophila paniculata; assembly: GCA_032274805.1. NCBI lineage: Eukaryota > Viridiplantae > Streptophyta > Magnoliopsida > Caryophyllales > Caryophyllaceae > Gypsophila > Gypsophila paniculata. The sequence continues at coordinate 11,603 of JAUEKU010148916.1, forward strand.
TTCCAGTACCCGTGTGTTTTTTGCTCAATAATGACTACTTTAATGATGTATATTACTCCGTGTTTGTATAATTGTATCATGTATTCTTTAGTAAGTTATACGGAGTATATCTTTCCTCATCTTTTGCTCTGCATTTACTAAACTCAAAATGTACTATGATAGGTGTGTAGTGTTCATTTATGAGATAATTTTCCATACGCGTGGTCGTTATTTTGAATTTGGAACACATAAGAAGCTTATTGAGCATCACTTGTTTTATTTACGGCAATTAGCTAAGTGATAAGGTTGTGAACTTATCATGAATATGACGAGGTCTGGAGAGCAATTTGTGTAATGATTATGCATTAAGCTCGGGATTACTGTGATTTAATAAGGATTGGGAAAAGTGGTGGATTATCATCGTGTTAAATTTAATGGTCAATTTGGCTGATGTTGCATGGAAAAGAGAAAAAAGAGAAGTGTCATATGTTGTCGGGTACTCCATTATTCATTGCCATGTATAGGATAAATTGTTACTGATACAAGCGGAATCTGTAACAGATGGAGAAAATTGTTGTGTCGGATTTACCAGACAGCTCGTTTGAATTGGCTTTCTGGAGT